>BPLR01014204.1:0-36869 GCA_021605095.1 Caerostris extrusa
CTGCAGTTATCATGGTACAATCCTCAGAAGGACAACACTATCGAAATTTCGTTAAGTTCTATCTGAAATTTCTATATTTAAATATTTGCTTTTTACGTCACCTCCTCTGTCGGCTGAATTACTAATGAATGCCGTACCTTTTACAGCCGTTCCAAAGCCGCGTTGTAAAAATATTTTTTTAAAAGGACAAATGGGTGAAATATAAAAGGATTTTATTTTATATTACTAATAATAGAAAAGTAAAGGTTTCTGCACATTTTCTGCAATTGTTATAATTACTTATTAAAATTATTATAACTATTAGTAGATTTTTAAAAATTATAATTACTATTAATTATTATAGGAAAATTATCTTACACTAAATTTAAAAATAATAATAGTACCTGACATAATCATCTAACATTTCGAATTTCCTGAAATATCATTTATATTCTCGATAAAAAGAATATTATTTTAAAATATATTATTAAACCAGATTTCAAAGCTTCAAAAATTTGCTGGTTCTTCGCAATAATATTTAAGTAGTTTACATGAAAAGTAGCAATGTAGCCAAATAAAACTCACAATCAAGACTATTGAAGCCTGCTTTATATTTAAAAAAAAAGATTAACAGTACATTTATTTAAACCAAATTTTTCTGAAATCTATCATATTTTGTCCACGGTCGACAAGAATTAGAACATAACCATTGAGCTGCGTAACACAGCCAGAGGAGCCACCTCGATAGGAGTTCGACTGGGTGGTCGAAAGAGGCGCCTGCCAGGAGCTTCAACCTGCTTCAGTATTTGTATGGTTGAAAACCTGAAAATTCAACAAATTCAGACACTCACGGGCAAGTTAGGGGCTCCATTATCACAAATGTCAGCCGCTGCCTGTCAGTGCCAAAGCCGCAGCGGCTGGAATTACCCTGGTCAATAACAAAATAATGCAATATTTGTATTGACGAGTCGTGAAAGATAATGTCATTGACAACCTTCTTTCTCAACGTGCCAGACTCCCAAGCACACAGATCGCGAAAATGCTGGTTTCGAGTCCGGCGGTGCCACGGAGCTTATGGAGTGGAAGCTGGAATATTGCTTGGAAACCACCTCACATCATTCCTTGTCCAAAGGGGCAACCAAATAAGATTATGACAGATGCGGAAATAGTAAATATCAAATAAGGGTGATAACCGAATAAATCAGCCGTTAGTTTCAGTGGGGTATGTAGCGTTTCAGATACGTTAATAGCAATGCCAATAGCTCGTGTTACGAATGCAGTTTCGTTAATAAATCTCAATTAAAGAGTTGCCTGGTTTCTCAGTATATTCGGTATCGGAAGCAAAGTACTTCCGTGTCTCATACATTGCGAAAAGCGATTTAATATTTGCAACAATTGCCATGATTGAATCAGCCAGCGTCACAGCAACTTTCCGTTTTATACTGTGCCGTAGGTAGGATTTGGATTTAGCCAGCTCGGGGTCCAGAAAGAATACTTAAGTAAATAAATAAATAAAATAAACAGGGGGACCATACAGCAAATTACCAAAAGATCACAGAAACAGTTGAGCCTCCGCAGAAAATTATGATAGAATAAAAATGGGGAAAAAAATAGAAAAGAAGAGATCAAAACTAACAATGGAACCTCAGGTTCTGTGTTCCTTGCTGTGGTCTGTCAAAATCATGACATCATAGGTACCACAACAAAATGGTCAGAATAAATAGGTAAAGGTAGCACATTCGAGAGAGGGAAAAACATTTTCCGTCCAAATAAGCACTGGAAAAGGCACCTCCGTCGGAGCGCTCGGGAGTCACCCCGGTTAACATCTGTGCCCTTGGGGGCACAGACAAACACACTACACAAACCATCTCAGAACACAGACAAAGACACCGTGAGCTTGAAAAGGGAGCAGCGATTGGATCTCTGAGATGCTTGACAGATCAGGTCTGAGATTGGGCAATGTGGTGGAGGATGCACAAGAATGGGAATATTTGGTCTCGGTACTGTTATCATGACGTTAGACTTTTTAGTAAGTATTTCAGATAATTTATTTATTTCAAAAGTAGTAACGGAGTGGTTAGTATCTGCGGGGTCGACTACAGGCGTGATGCAGGATGGTGATGCCCTTTTGTTCCTGAAGATGATAGTAGCTTCAAAGTTGTAATGAAAGGAAAGCAGTGAAATTCGGAGAATGTAACTTGCTGGTCAGAGATGGCGTGGGAAGGATATAAGCGTGTGGTAGTGCTGGCCGTACAGCCATTTATAGCCAGCATCGGGGCAAAGATATATCTCCTTTCAAATCGTGGTTCAGTATATTTTGCATTTATTTTCTGCGCCGTGGTTAAGACAGCATTCGGCAACTGCCGAAAGGCGTTGGGATGGCAGACGCTGCCGTAAGAAAGATGCATTGTTGGTCCGACAGATGTCATCCTCGAAACGAAAGCCGCTTAGTAGTAGCTAGAGATGCCTACTACAGCTGCAGTAGCCGAGAAGTGACAAAATGTTTTCCTGAGGTGGTAAAGGGAGGAGGAGATGCTGACAAAAGAATTGGAGCCTGCACAGAGCTCGAGATCGGGTGATGTGTGGGCGGGGAGAATGGGGACAGATGTCTCGGCATTTCAGCTGTCACGAGGGATGCTGGGACTGCAGAGATTTTTAGTGGGGCTTTATTGCCCGACTTTGGGGTAGCCTAGTACTGGCATACCGCCAGGCGGGAAAGAGCAAGATGAGCGCTCTCAGAAGACAGCACAGGGGTAAATCTCTGTTGCAAGAAGACAATATTTTTGTTCATTGCAGATATTATCTTCAAATGAGACGCTTTAGTAGGTGTCGTACCATTTATTGTCGCAGCATTGGCGAAAGCCAGGCCGGTGAATGTCGTGAGCGTATTTGTTACCCGGACAGAGAGGTTATCCTCAAATAAAACTCCGCAGATGGTCTGGCATTGTTCGTCGCTAGTGTTATTTGTTGAGTCAACCAGCACCAACCTGGAATGGTGGATGTGGTGGTCTGGCCTCTGTCATGGAAAGAGGATATTTCAGTTGGCTTCGATCAGAGATATTATTCTCAAATGAAAGACAGTAGAGAGCCAAGTCAATTTACAAATAGTGCCGTGAGTAGTGTTGAGAGTTGTCTGGCATAACTGCATGTGGTGGAAGACAACGTCTTCATTATGTTGTTATTTAATATTTAGTTGTTCAAGTACAATAGCTGATCTTCAAACGACTCTTTTTTGTAGCATTCAAATAATTTGCCGTTGCGAGTAGTAGTTGAAGGAAAAGTTGGTGAGAACTTCAAAGGGCCATGGTGGTAGATTTGCAAGATCTCATTAAAGATGGCTATTTGTTACCCGGACAAAGATGATTATCAGTCTGAGTCGTTTTTTAGCAGAGTTTTAGATGACTTAATTGTTGTCAGTGGGTAAGATTTGCAGCGGAGGCTGGTGGCAGGCCCGCAGTGGCGAGTGGAGCCCCGGGGACGCGCCTGACAAAAGAACTGAGGCCTCCTGGGCATGGTGGAGCCCGGTGACCGGCGCCGGGTGAGGAATGGTCGAGTCTCGCTACTGTCCAGCTGCAGATGCCAGATCTCTTACAGAGAGACCTTTTGTAGTGCGCTTCAGATAATCCACCACTTCTGAGAAATGGATTGGGAAAAGGCTGGGTAGTCTGGTAGACTAACCTGGAAAAAGGGTGGACAGCTGTAAGGTCAGACAGCGGCCTGTGTTATAAGATGATGATAGTTAGTTGCCTGGACCTGAGATGGTTATCCGCCAACGATTCCGAACCGATGACCGGAATCGAATAGCGTAGTAATGACGTATTTATTTTCGTCAAGCCGTTGCAGGAAGATTGTACTTATTTGGCGCGGCTCAATTAACACAGCCGCCATTGTCAGTTCGCGGCGTTACATTGGCAGAATTCGAGACAGAGTAAGATTTATTCCTTAACGGGTTAGACAAGTGCCTGCCGCCCAACTGCACCACAAACAGGATAGATCGACAGTGGAGCTTGAACCACAACAGCCACGTCGGTTAGCGTCACTGTCATCAGTCCTCAAAGAAAGTATCCGCACGACATTAGTAGTTACGAAGCTAATTATCGTTATTTAACTCACATATTTAAGTTCCGATGAATACAAATATAAAGATATAAACCGAAATTTTGCAAAAGTCTATATTTGTTCCTCATCATGCTGACAATAGTGAAAACTAAAAAAAATACACTGAAAGATTAGAAGTATAAAAAAAGATCATTATTTTGCTTTACTTGACTTGTTTGCCATAAATAAAACACAAAAATCATATAAGCATATATATATATATATATATACAGTATATATATAACTCTTTTACCTAATAAAAGTAGCAACAGCTAAACCAGGCATATCGATTTTCGCTCGTTCTTCGCCTGCCTGAAAGATTGGGACAGTGATTTTGTTTCAAAGTCATATCCTCCCTCATCCCTCCCAACACACAGAAGCCAACCAAACAAGATAAGAATACACACATTTCATCTCAGATTCGTCCCATCGCCCTGCCCTGAAACACGCTACTTATCTACCACTACCCTCCTCCCTCTGTCAACAATGCCACCAGACACATTCAAAAAGAAAAGCCTCAAAATAAAACTATGACAGGAACAAATCAGGTTTCAAAACTTCCAGAAAACAGTTTATCGCATTACATTTCAAATTAAAGAAATATCTCGCAAAGACGTTTTCTACATAACAAATCTTTCTACCTCTCTCATACTGCAAAAAGATAATACAGATAAAGCTTAGTGGCCAGAAAAAAAAAAAGCTTCAATACAATTTTAAAGATTTCCTCCATAGCTGAGCATCACACAATAACTCCTTTAGGGCAGCTACGATTTAGCGATGGGTAGTGAAAGGCCGATTCTTTGTAACAACCTCTCCTCATTCGGAAATCTACCAAAGGCT
This sequence comes from Caerostris extrusa, assembly GCA_021605095.1. Lineage (NCBI taxonomy): Eukaryota > Metazoa > Arthropoda > Arachnida > Araneae > Araneidae > Caerostris > Caerostris extrusa. The sequence continues at coordinate 4,918 of BPLR01014204.1, forward strand.
CAACAGCTGGTCATTGGGGTTGTAGCACTTACCACTCGTGAGGGAAAGCAGTGGTGTGGAAAAATGCACGCTTTCACGCTCTTCTGCCTCACTGTAACCCCTCATACTGTAGGTCAGTCATGATGGACATTTGTACGTGGTGGCCTTTTATTGAGACACGGGGATTTGGGGTTGAGAGGAAGACCAATAAAATTGGTTGCCGCCCTGCACATGTGCTTTCCGCAGTTGCAGAACACAGCACAGAGAATGACAAGAGTGTTTATGCTGGGAGAGCTATGTTGGCCTGTGTGGTGGTAACACATATTAGTTATTTGTGTGAAACAATGAATAGCTTTATGAAATGTGCTCGTTACCAAAACAATGTTTGTAACATTGCTTCACGCCTGGTCAAACATGACGAAGTTTATTTTTAAAAAGTTGCAATACTTACCAGTACCACAGCTCAATGCTTAGTTTAAGCTGGTATATCACTAAATGCGTGTTTCACCATCGCTCAGTCTCGCGCGGCTCCAGGGCGAAAATATAGACTTGCATTTCAGCGAGGCTGCTAGCCATCGGGCAGCTGAATATAAATGAAATATATCTAACATTTGAATCTTTTCTTTTTCAATGCAGCAGCAGGGAAGATCACAGGCCACAGGGTGCGGTTGGCACCTCCACATTAGTGCTGCCTGGGCCGGAAAGAGCTGAGACAGAGATGCTTTTCAGTAGGTTAAATAGCCCTGTGCTCAATCACTCCCTACAGATCAAATCTGCGGGACGTGATCTCGGAGAGCCGCCACCAACGCCGCGGCAAGGAGCAGAGCGCTGGCTGCGCCATCATGGCCACTTTCCAGCTTGGCAGCCTCTGTGGTTTGAGTGGAAGGAGGCAGACACTTTCGCAGTGGGGCGGGGAGTTGATCATTGTAGTTTGATAATGCAGTGTGAGCAGCAGGTTACTGGAGATCAGGGAGAAGACTGGGACAAGTAGTTTCTGTTGGTGGGGTTTCGAGTATGCAGTCCGTTACGGGATGGGAGCCACATACAGGTGCAGAGCATCTGCATGGAAGGCACACAGGGTAAAATGGGTCGTATGCTTGTAATTTGGAAAGTATTGACAATAAAGTCTACTCCATTAAAGCCGTGCTGGTTAGTCAAGTTTAGTTTACTGTTGTTGGTCATTTGATTATGCTCAAGAGTCCAATGCTTTGAGCTAGAAAGATTATTGAACTGTGGCCATACTGGCTGGCAGCTTCATGCCGCAGTCAGCACTGCCCAGTTAAAAACATGCACATGCTCCCCAAAAGTCTCACATTTTGCTTGTGTTCGGTACATAATTTCTAAATCAGGAATAAGCCCTCTTGAAACTCGAGTGTGTCTCAGTCACTGGTCATTTAGTTCATTTTTGCAAAGTAGTGGATATTACTTATATTTACATTTTCGGTGGCTTGAAAGGTGGTACATACTGAACATGCATCACAGTAGTTAATTCTTTTCTTCATCTATATATAAATTAATCATCATCAATGGCGCAACAACTCCATGGTGTGCCAAGGCCGCCCGCCCACTGGAAGATGGAGACAGGATATGCTTTCTTTGGGGTATCAATAGTTCGTAAACTGTCCTCCCCCTCATTCAACAGTTGCCTCACAGAGGCACCAATACAATCGATGAGATGAGAGGGAGACGCGATGGCCAAACAATGACAAAGGGTATATGTCTTCTCGTCTCCATTGACGGTCAAACTCTTAGTGTGGCCAGTCCTTAGTCCAGCTAAAGCCGTTTGAGCGGGTCTAGGACAGGAGCATTGCAAGGACATACCAGGATATTTAGCGGCATACCATGCATGAATTGATGGCGACCTCCAAGCGGTATTCACTCTGGCTAAAGTCATAGAATGGACCTCTGAAGCTAACAGATTGGAAGAAGAAGCTTTGGGAAGTTCGCAACCTTCCCTAGCGAGCAGATCAGCAAGGGCTGTTGGGCGTAGGGGCTGATAACCCTACCCCAAAAAGAAAGCATCTCCTGTCTCGAAATCTTCCAGTGGGCAGACGGCCTTGGCACACCATGGAGTTGTTGCGCCATTGATGATGATGATTAATTTCTATATAGATAGAGAGAAAGATTAATACTGTTGTTAAATGTTCAGATATTCCTTTATTTTCAAAATATTGCATAAAAAATATAGTGAAATATCACTAGCACTTAAAAAATGGAGGCAAGTGATACTTTCAATTTTAAGATGACTTGAACACTTCGGGGTTTCAAAGAGGAACTATTTACGATTTAGAGTTGATATACCGAGACAAAATAAAATATAGGTTTTTAGGGGCGTAATTAGATGTTGCACTAACTGGACAGTGTTTTTTGACTTGCATTAGATGAAACATTGTAGTGTGTTACATTTCAACAATCTTTTCTATCAAAACATTGGACTTTTGAGAACATAATTAGGTGTTGTACTAACTGTTAAAATAAACTGACTATTGGTTTTTTGGCTTATATTAGATGACCTTTGTCGTGTATTAATTTCAACAAGGATTTTCTACCAAAAATTTAAAAATATGCATTTTTGCACACACATGAAAATATTGTTACTTATTACATGCAGATTAACATATACCCTCTAACGTAAACACTCTTGTGCATTCTTGTGAAAGCGGACACGAAAAGTAATTTATGCCGAGCCACACTTAACAGAGCCCCAACCTATTAGTCTTCTCCCTCAACTCCACAGATCCCATTAATGCTCAATAAAGCGTACCGAACACAAATCGATCCATCCCCTTGATGACCTCGCAGAATATGAGAGGGGTTGCGTTGGAATAGGGAAGAAAAAGAAGCATGAAAACTATCGTGTGCATTTTTCTACCCCCATCCCTTCCACCAAACCGCAGGGTCTTAAAAACAGAAAGACAACCCAATGGCATGATGGCCGAGTGACTAGCGCTCTGTACTCTGTGCCATAGTGTTTGAGTCCTGGCGATGCCATGGAAAATGAGTGTAGTGGTTCGGAATCCACTTTAAACCATAGGTCCCGGTCTAATAGGGGTGTTGGGCGTAGGGCTGACAACCCTACCCCAAAAGAAAGCATCTCCTGTCTCGAAATCTTCCAGTAGGCAGACGGCCTTGGCACACCATGGAGTTGTTGCGCCACTGGTGATTAATTTATATATACATTGAAAGAAAGATTAATACTGTTGTTAAATGTTAAGATATTCGTTTATGTTCGAAATATTACATTAAAAAATGTAGTGAAATATCACTAGCCCTGTAATGGTGACAAGTCATATACTTTTCCTTTATAAGATTACCTGAGGACTTCTGAATTTGATAGTGGAACTACTTGCGATTTAGAGTTGATATACCGAAACAAAATATAACATTGGAGTTTTGGTGAACATAATTAGGTGTTGTACTAACTTTTAAAAATAAACTGATCATGGTTTTTTTTTTGGAGAGCATTAGATGAAGCAATGTTACAAAACATTGTTACATTTCAGCAACGCTTTTTTATCAAAAATAATAATAATAATAATAATAAAAATATTCATTGTTTCACACAAATGATAATATGGTTACTTACTACACGCAGATTAACATATACTCTCTAACATAAACACTCTTATGCATTCTCGTGAAAGCGGACACGAAAAGTAATTTATGCCGAGACACTTCTTAACAGAGCAGCAACCAACCTATTAGTCTTCCGTCTCAAGTCCCCAAATCCCATTAATGCTCAATAAAGCGTACCGACACAAATCGATCCATCCCCTTGATGACCCTCCCCAGAATATGAGGGGGTTGCGTGGGAGTATGGAAGAAAAAAAGAAGAAGCATGAAAACTATCGTGTGCATTTTTCCTACCCCTTTCTCCCCCAAAACCGCAGGGTCTTAAAAACAGAAAGACAAATTGCTACAAAGCCCCAATGACATGTTACCAGTCGGGGCTTAGCGCTTTGGGTAGATTTCAGATGGGGGATTTTTAAAGAAAAAGAAATCAACCCCTTTTCCACCACCCCTACCCATCCCTTCTCGTCGTCCGAGTGGCGTCTTCGGGGTGTGTCACGTGATCGGAAATGTCGTTTGGAAGAGGGGGCAGTGTGACTGGAGGGGGATGCATCGAGATTCTTAAAATTGTGTGAAAGCTTTTTTTTTTCTGGTACTGATAAACTATCCTGTAGTATCTTTTTTTGCGGGGGTGTAGGGAATTGGGGGTTGGGGGCTAAGAAGGTTGTTATGTAAACGTCTTTGCAAGTGTGTGTCTTTTGGGTAAGAAGGAAATCTTAAATGCTGTCAGCTGTTTTTCATAAGTTTTTGGAGGAAAAACCGATTTGCGTTATAGTCATAGTTTTTGTTTTGGAGCTTGCTTTTTTTTTTTTTGGGGGAATGGATGTGTCTGGTGGCATTGTTGTGAGGAGGAGATGAAATGGGTGCGATAAATACTGATAGCGTGTTTCCTTCCCAGGGCATTTGCCTGGGATGGGACTGAATCTGAATGAAATATTGTTATTGATTCTTATCTTGTTTGAGTTGGCTTTTTTAGTGTGTTGGGAGGATGAGGGAGATGGCTTTGTAAATATGAAAAATAAAATCACTGTCTAATGCTTTTCCAGACTTTGTTTAAGGCAAAAACAAGAACAGAAATCGATTATGCACCACAAAAATGGTTTTAGTGGTTCGCATTTGCTGCTTTACATTAGAGTAAAGAAAGTTGTATATATATATATATATAATAATTTTTGTGGTTTTCAGTTCGGGCCTAATGGCCAAAATTATAAATTAAATAATAAAATAATAATCTTTTTTTTATACTTCTAAATCTTCAATTATTATTTTTTTTAGTTTTCATATTAGCATGATATGAGGATAATATAAAGACACATAAATTTCAGTTTATCTTGTATGTGCATATTTTATCATCGGAACTTAAATATGTGAAGTTAAATAACGATTAATTAATTTTCATAACTATAATGTCATTAGACACTATTTTGGGGACCTGATGGCCGAGTGACTGGCGCTCGGCGGTGAAATAGATGTTTGTTGTGGTTCAAAATCCACTTTTAGTCCCGATCTAATATGTTTGTAGACAGGTGGGCGTAAGGCTTACATCCTTAACCCGTTAAAAGAAATCATCTCTTGTCTCGAATTCTGCCAATAGACAGATGGCCTTAGCGCACCACGGGGCTATTGAGCCAATGAAGAACAAGTGATGATTAATTAATTTTCATAAATAGAACATCTTTATACGCTATTTTGGCAGCTTGATGGCCGAGAAATTAGCGCTCTGGCCGTCAGTGCCACGCGTTTCTGTTCGAGTTCCGATTCGTAATGGTTCGGAATCCAATTTGAGGATAGTATCTCCGTCCAGATAACTAATATCCTCTTCTTATAACAAAGGCCACTGTCTGACCCTTGCAACATCCTCTCACCACTTTTCCAGGTTAGTCACCAGATACTAACCTTTTTCCCAATTACTACTCAGAAGTGAGTGGATTATCTGAAATACTACTAAAAGGTCTCTGTAAAGTCTAGCATCTCTCTGCAATGATAACAAATGCCAGAGGCCTCTGTCCCCATTCCTCCCACCATATTACTTACTGGCCTTAGTCACCAGATACTGTCTGGGAAATCCCGAATTCTCTTTAATAAACATCCCCAGAATCCAATCACTCCTCCTTTTCCCTCGGAAAACTATCTCCCTATCCTTCTCATCTACTACTGACAATAATTAAATCATCTAAAATACTACTAAAACGACTCATTTCAGGATAGTATCTCTGTCCGGATAACAAATATCATCTTTAAAACAGAGATCTTGCGCCATCCTGCCACCATATTACCAAGTTATTCACCAGATACTAACTTCCTTCTCAACTACTACTCATAACTAAGTAAATTATTTGAAATACGACAGAAAAATTCATTTGGGGATAGTATTTCTGCCCAGATAACAAATGTCATCTTCTTATAATAGAGGCGATTGCAACGTCTTCCCACCACATTACGAAGTTATTCACCAGATACTAACTTTCTTCTCAACTACTACTCACAACTATTTAGTAAATTATTTGAAATACTACTGTCTCATTTGAGGATAATATCTCTGTCCGGATAACAAATATCATCTTCTTATAACAGAGGCCATTGCCTTACCATCCACACACCACATTTCCAGGTTAATTGCTAGTTATTAACCATCTTCCCAACTACTATTGACAACTAAGTAAATTATCTAAAATACTACTGAAAGGTTTTAAATTATCGGATAACAAAATATCTACTTACAACAGCGATCTTGCGCCATTACCTTTCCAGCTTAGTTACCAGATAATAATCTTCTTCCCAACTACTACTGACAACTAAGAAAATCATCTAAAATACTACTGAAAGGTTTTATTGAGGATAATATCTCTTGCAAATATCATCTTCCTTATAACAAAGGCCATCGTTTTACCCTTGCACCATCCTGCCATCACATTACCAAGTTATTCACCAGCTACTAACTTCCTTCTCAAATACTACTGACAACTAAGTAAATTTTTTGAAATACTACTAAAACGTCTCATTTGAGGATAATATCTCTGTATGGATAAAAAATATTATCTTCTTACAATAGAGACACCTATTGCCACTGTCTTACAGAGGCCATTGTCTTACTCTTACACTACCATCTTTCCAGGTTAGTCACCAGATACTAAACTACTACTCAGAAGTAAGTGAATTGTCAGAAATACTACTAAAAAGTCTCTGCAAAGTCTAGCATCCATGTCATGATAACAAATACCAGAGGCCTCTGTCCCCATTCCTCCCACCACATTACTTACTGGCCTTAGTCACCAGATACTGTCTGGGAAATCCCGAATTCTCTTTTAATCAACATCTCCAGAATCCAATCACTCCTCCTTTTCCCTCGGAAAACAATCTCCCCTATCCTTCTCAACTACTACTGACAATAATTAAATCATCTAAAATACTACTAAAACGACTCATTTCAGGATAGTATCTCTGTCCGGATAACAAATATCATCTTCTTACAACAGCGATCTTGCGCCATCCTCCCAACACCTTTCCAGCTTAGTTACCAGATACTAATCTTCTTCCCAACTACTACTGACAACTAAGAAAATCATCTAAAATACTACTAAAGGTCTTGTTTGAGGATAATATCTTTGCCCAGATAACAAATATCATCTTCTTACAACAGAGGCCGCTCACACACACACTTGTCTCACTTTTACACCATCCTCCTACCGTATTAACAAGTTATTCACCAGATACTAACTTCCTTTTCAACTACTACTGGCAACTTGAAATACTACTAAAACGACTCGTTTGAGGATAATATCATCTTCTTAGAACAGAGGCCATTATCTCACCATCCTCCCATCACATATACCAAGTCATTTACCAGATACTAACCACCTTCCGACTACTACTGAGAAGTAAATAAATTATCTGAAATACTACTAAAAAGTCTAGCATCCACGTCATGATAACAAATACCAGAGACCAAATGTTCCCATTCTTGCACCATCCTCCCACCACATTACTTACTTGCCTTAGTCACCAGATACTGTCTGGGAAATCCCGGATTCTCTTTTAATAAACATCTCCAGAATCCAATCACTTCTCCTTTTCGCTCGGAAAACAATCCTCCCCTGTCCTAGAATTTAATTCCATATTCAATGAATGGATTGCAATTCTTGTCTCGGTGGTGTGTTCCACGAGGCGGATAATGGTATCTGGAAGTGCCCCTAAAAGGGCGGGGGTGGTAAAGGATGCTCCAGAAGATTTCTGGCGCCGGACTTGGAGGTGCCTTTCCAGTTTCCGTTGCCCAGGAAACGGGAGCGAAGTCTCTTTTTTTCCCCTCTCTCTCCCGGAAAATGTCTCTGTCCTGTGCCCCCTTTTTATTTATTTTTCCCTGGCGCCAGCATTGCTGAAACTTCCTCCCTGTAGCAGTCTCCGTGGTGCTGGCCGGATTTTTGTATGCCGGATTCCACGTTTGTTGCCGGATGAAAGGAACCTAGAACCTGAAGGTTATTGTTGGGTTTTTGAGGTTGTTTGGTCTCTTCTTTTCCTATTTTTTTTATTTTTATCCTTCTAGATTTTCTGCAGACAATTCTGTTTCTGGTGATGTTTTGGTGAAGACTGCTGTAAGGTTCTATGGGTCCCCCTCCCCTTTTCTGTTTATTTTATTTATTTATTTACTTAAAGTAACCCTTCAGAATCGACGAGGAGTATGCTATTGTTGGTTTTTCTTCTAGTGATTTGAGAGCAAAGTAAAATCAAACAAATCCTACCCTGTTGGTTTGTAAAGGAGGTCTGAGCGCAGTATAAAATGAAGAAAAGTTACTTCACAATATAACCTACAAGTGTTTATAAATTCAACCTTTGAAACAGTTAATCATAATAATTATTGTAATATTAAATCCTTTTCACCAATGTATGAACCTAGATACTTTGCTTCCATTACCAGATATACTGAAACTAGCAGCAATAACAATTAAGTTTATTAGCTGAAACTAGCTACATTCATTAACTGAAACTAGCAGCATTAACAATTAAGCTTATTATCTGAAGCAACTGCATTTATTTACTAAAACTAGCAGCATTAATGATTAAGCTTGATTTATTCAGTTATCGTATATATTTGATATTACTACTATTACACCACATCACATCACTGTGTCTAGAACTGAGTTGCCCCTTTACAGTTTAGGAATGATGTGGGTGAGAAGTCCGGGACCTACGGCTTGAAATGGATTCCGAATCACTATAAACATCCATGGCACCGCCGGGACTCGAACCGAAACCTGTGGTACCAAGTGCCGGAGCTCTAGCCCTTCGGCCATCATGCCCCATATATTTGATACTTACGATGCAACGTTTTTGAAAGAAAGGATAATCAATGACATTATAGCACGACTCGTGGCTCAGTGGTAACGCGTGGCACTGGTGAGCATTAGAGTTGAGGTTCAATCTGCTGCGGGCTTTGTTGTTGGCACTGTTTCAAAAAACAACGAGACTCGATGACGTTTGTGATGCTTAGATTCTTGCCCGTGAGTCGCACTAATTGGTGGGAGTTTTCCAGGTTTTCAACCATACGATACGCAAATGCGGGTTAGTTCCCACAAAAAGCCCTCTTGGAAAGCACTGCCTGCCCTCTTCAGCGACTCGGAGCCAAGTCAGACTCCTATCTACGGGTGCTCCATCACAACAGAAGCTGCCCCCATCTTTCCATGAGCACACACGGGCTCATGGACATGGTCTAGATATTGCTGTCGACCAAGTGGGATAAGAAATGTATTAAATTAAATTTGGATTTACTTGTAAAAATGTATTATTATTTTTTTTTTTTTTTTAAATCCACATGTATTACATTTTTTTCTCTCATAAAAACAAGCTAATGAATCTTGCAATTAGTAAAAAGATGATTGAGTTTTATTTGAAATACATTTATACTTTCATAAAAAATTTACTTAGAAATTATTATTGCGAAAGGATTGTAAAAATTTTTTGGAAATAACTGAAATCAGTTTAATAATATATTTTAAAAATAAAATCGAAATATAAATCTATTCGAATATTTTTTATCGAAATTATAATGGTATATTTTAAATTTAATTAATTTAAAGAGATAATAGATTTTATAATAATTAATAGTAATTATAATTTTTTAAAAGTCTACTAATAGTTATAATAATTTTTAATAAGTAATTATAATAATTTTAGAAAAGGAAGTAATAATAATTTTTAGAAAACCTTACTTTTCTATTATTAATTATTATAAAATAAAATCCTTTTATATTTCACCAATTTGTCCTTTAAAAAATAATTTTTACAACGCAGCTTTTTAAGGACAATATTAAAAATTAGTACAACATTCATTAAAATCACAATTGCATTATTTTTCATATTTTAGAAAGTGAGTTATTAAAATAAATAATTTAAATATAAAACAGTCGGGACTTAACAGAATTTCAGTAATTTTTTGTACTTAATTCTGAGATTATTATGATTAAGATTATTAGATCATTATAATTTTGAATCTATGTTTAATTTAAGCTGGCGGTAAAAAAGCACATAAATTTTATCTTCAAATATTCATTAGTATTTTAGCATTTAGTATTTTATTTGCATTGGATTAAAAGAGTTCATCTTTGATAGAAAGTAATTAAAAATTCAATTTTGATTACTTTCCAGAAAAAAATTATGAAATAATTTCTATCGAAAAAGAAAAGATAATTTATAATTTGACCTAGATTGTTAAATAATTCTTCTCATTATTATTATTATGAATCATTATAAAAAATATTCTTTTTCATTTGAATAAAATTAAAGATTAATAAATTCCCAAGTTAATTTAGATTTCTACAAAACAACGAAATTTTGTTCATGATAATTTATACATCTACATTATCTTAAGTGTTCCTTTGAAGAAAGATAAGAAGAGATAAAATTGAGATTAAGAAAGATAATGAAGATGTGTTTATAATCGGTTTATTGTCAATTCATAATTTTTTTTTATTATTTTTCAGTTATTGCATTGTTTTCTCGCATGCTCAAAAAATTTTGTTTTCACGTATTAAATTTCAACTATTAATCTTTAGTTTTATATTTGTCTTTTCAATTTTCTTTATTATTATTATCTTAAATTCGTTTAAATAATTTTTTATTTACAATTTTAAGATGTATTATTACTACAATGTTTACTATTTTTCTGATGTTCTAAATCATAAAAATCAAAAATTATTGTCTTAAAAATAAGTTAATTAGTGAGTTGAGTTAATTGCTTTCTGAAAAAGTCTTGTTTAAAAGGTAAAATTGTTTATTAATTTTTAAAATAATGAACGCCGGTAATTAAAGATTTCAATAATTATTAAAATACTTTATTTATCAAGAAATTATTGTTTGTTAATGGATACAAATTATTATAATTTTGAATATAATTTTTAATAAAAAAGGAATATTGTTTTATTTTTAATAAAACAATTTTCCTAAAACAATGTGAAACCTAGAAAAGACCAGATATATAATAATTTAATAAAAGAAAGATATTATTTTATTTGATGAAAAAAAAACCGTCTGATATTGATAGAATTCTAAATCAATAGCATTATACTAAATACATACTAGAGTTAAATGTAACTTTGAATAAAATTTTCAAAACTTTTAGAATACCTTTTATATTTTATTGCTGTGCCTGTCTTTTTAATGATATCACACAAATCAAAATTATTTAAAGGACCACCCTACGAATTTAAAAATATTTAAAATATATTTATTATCATTAGAATTTTGGTCAATCGCATCACTTTGGAATGTATAAAATACTGAATTTGTAATCCATATGGTTTCTTTTCAATGTTATTACACAAATTGAAATCATTTAAAGAACCATGCTACGAATTTAAAAATATTGAAGTAATAAATTAATTTTATTTTCTCGCCATAACTCAAAGTTAATCTCATTAAATAACCTCAGAATTCTTTATGAGACTATTTTTTTGGTCAATCGCTTTGAATCTATAAAATACTATATTTTCTTATTAATGTGGGAATTTTTTTTTTTTTTTTTAGTGATATACACAAATTAAAATCATTTAAAGAACCATGTTACGAATTTAAAAATATTTAAACGTAAATGAAATTAAATCAATTTTATTTTCTCTTCATTCAAAGTTAACCTCATTAAATAACCTCAGAGTGATGTGCCATTATTATTTTTTTTTTCCCAATAGAATCGCTTTGAATGTATATTTTGCTGTATTTCTTATTCATGTGCTTTTCTTTTTATTGACGTTACGCAAATTAAAATTATTTAAAGAACTGTTCTACAAATTTAAAATTATTAAAAGATGAAAAATAAAAATAATAATATATAATTTTGTTTAATGAAATAAAAATCTATTTTATTTTCATATTATCATATTCATATTTTCTTCTTCATAATCGACTAATTATAATCATAAAGTTATTAACCTCATTAAATAACATCAGAGTGATATATAGCCACGATTTTTCTTAGTCAATAGAATCACTTTGTGTGTATAAAATACTATATTTCTTATTCGTGTGGTTTTCTTTTTAATGATGTTTTACAAATTAAAATCATTTAAAGAACCATCCTACGAATTTAAAAATATCGAAACGCAAATGAAATACAGTCTATTTTAATTTATCTTCATAACCTCATTCATTATCCACAGAGAAGTATTGATTCTTTTTGTTCAATACAATCACATTAAACACATAAAAATACTCCCACATTTAATAAAGTCCTCAATACTCTTTTAACCTCGATAACCAAAGATAACTCAGATTTCTCTATAGAGAAAGCATTACTTCCAGCTATATCTGTGTCAACACTACTAATACTGAAAGGACCCGGTTTTGTAGTAAGCCCAACAAAGGAGCTGACACTAACCTAAAAGAAAAGCAAGGGTATGATATAAAATGGTGTTTTTATCCCTAATACGTTCGGAAAATACCCCCTAAGGCTTGGCACAGAGAACTTCTGTCTCAAATAAGGAAGTTCTTGGATATTTATTAAGATAAATATTTGGACATATTTTTTTTTCTCTCTCTAGTTCGATGTATTTGTCTGTGCTTGCAGAGTATTGTGAATCATTTCCAATTACGAAACGGATTTTTGCTGTTTTTGTATTGTTGAAAGTGAAAATTGGACACCATGTCTCTTGTAGATATGTTTTTTTTTTTTTTTTTTTTTTTTTCTTTTCTTTTCTCTTTTATGTCTTGGATGTTAACTGAGGTGGAGGATTTACACACTCGTGTTGTTCTGAAGTATTCGATTTGAGATGTAGACTTTAAAGATTATTCTTGCGATATGTTTTACTTGGTCCGAGTTTTATATCTTTTGGAGCGGATTTTGTGTTTGTTGTTGAATGTGAAAGAAATTCTTTTTAATATGTATAAAGAATAAAATTTTGTTTTGTTGTTGTTGTTTCTAGCACAAAAAAAGGACAAAAAAGAAAAAGAAAACATAATTGAATTTATCTTTAGATTTTTTTTTTTTTTTTTTTTAATTCATTCATTCTTGATTTTGATTCAGATTTTCTCTACTGTTAAAGAAACATCTGGAACATAAAGAAAACAGAAACTTTTATATCATTTACAACTTCATAGAATGTGAATATTTACCTTAAAGGCAATAGCTGATATTGCTGTTTCATTATTAGTTTTAAATTATTTTATGTTATAACACAATTCTAATATTAGGATTTTGTAAAATATTAATATTCAGTTCATTAATTTTTTTATCATCATCATTGGCGCATAAGCCCTATGCCAAGGCCTACTGCCTACGGGCAGATTTCTCGGTTTCTGTCTATAATATTTAAATGTTTAGTAATATTCTTCTTCTTTTTGTTGGCGCCAAATCTGTCTGCCTATTGGCAGAATTCGAAACTGAAGATGGGTTCTTTTTATGAGGTAGGGTTGACAGTCCAACGCTGTACGGTCATATTAGACCAGAACCTACGGTTTAAAGTGGATTCGAACCATTACAAACATCCATGATACTACCGGGACTCGAACCCGAAACCGTGGCATGAAGTGGCAGAGCTCTAATCACTTTGCCATCAGGCTCCTAAATAATATTAAAATGGAAATATTCAAAAACATAAAAATTAATAATTTTGAAATTTAATTTAATAAATGGTTGAAAAACTTACCTTAAATACACACATTTTAATCTTTAAATGAACTTCAATAGAAAAACTTGTCTAAAAAAATTTTTTTTTAAAGGTTGCATAAAAAAAAAAAAAGGGATTCTGATTGTAACATGAATACAGTTTTAAAAAATATAAATAAATAAAACTATTCTAATTAGAAACAAAATACTAATATTTATGAAACAAAATATTTTATTTTTAAGTGGAATATGCAGTTATTAGAGAAATAGTTATAAATGTTAATTATAATTTGGATACAAACACACACACACACACAAAAAAAAAAAAATTTTTTTTTAACTCAAAACAAAATTGATAAAAAAACACTATTTTTCTAGAAAAATAAAAAAAAAAAAAAAAAAAAAACTCTTATAAAAAGCAATACTCTTATAAAAAAAATTATTTGAGAATAGATATAAAAACTCGTAATCCACACTTTATCAACATCATGTTTCCATAAAAAAACTATAGTGATACACATACAAAAAAAAAAATTATAATAATAAAAGCTATATTATCCCATTCTATTATTGTGCAATATCAATTAAAAGAAAATGTTACAAAATACCTTGATGGTAAAAAAAAAAAAAAAAAAATTTCAAGGAATAATAATGAATACAAGAAAAAAGAAACACGCACACGTAAAAAAAATTGCAGCAAAAATTTACATAAAAGAACACGAGAAAGAAAAGTCTACAGTTTCTTTTTTTTTTTTCCACATAAGTACAGCCCAAACGGTGAAGATAAGACCATTAGTATTTATTAAGAAGAAAATTTCATAAAGTTTGACGCTAAACTAATTATCGTTTCGGGTGTTAACTTTTTTTAATGACTTCGATGTAGGACAACAGATTACATGTCTTTTAGGAAGAAAAGCTGCAAAAAGATTGCCACCGGTATCATGTTCGCTGAATCTTTATCACTCATTATGAGGGGTTTTTTTTTTCCCCACCTGCTTTGCGTCCTTTTAAATGTTTATGAGGATAACTTTTTGCCGGCATTTTGCTCATGTTACATATTAACAACTTGCTGCGAAGGCGAGTGTTGTTTTTAAATTGTTGAAGAAAGAGGATTAAATTATTTGTTTTGTAATGAATCATGAAAATGCTTTGTAAATGGATCATAAAAATAGCATTTTAATATAATGCTTATGTAATATAATCTGAAATGCAAAAATATCCAGTAGTCTGATATAGAGATGCATTTCGTTTCTACTAGCTATTCAGTGAAAAGGTAAACATCCGGTTTGAAGCCGGAAAAGGACGAATCCATTATTTGTGGCGGGTGTGTTCGTCAGACATAAAAGAAAAATATTATTGTGGAATTTTTACATATAATTTTATTTTTATTATCATGTAATTTAAAATTGTAATCATTAAAAATTAAAATTAAATCGTATTGTGATTAAAAACCCTCTGAAATTACCTTTCTCTCCTATTATACCGCTGTATTTGAATAGGTCGCCAATCACGCGCCAATTTTCCACGCGATAATCGGTCAGTCTAGAAACGAGTAGTAAAAATTAGATAATGAAAGGAAACAAAAAGCATTTAAACATAATTTATATAGATTTTTAAATCACCATTAAAAATTAGATAAATAAAAAATAATATAACTGTTTATAAGAACTTTGGTTTATTTTTTGTGTCCGGGGTGTACATGATACTCATGGAAAGAGGGAAAGTGGGGGCAGCTTCTGCTGTGATGGAGCATCCGTTGATATAAGACTACCTGCCTCCGAGTCGCTGACGATGGACACATGACCTTCGGGAGGAATTTTATGGGAAACTGTCCTGCATTTACGTGTCGTATGGGAGAAAACCCGGAAAACTCAAACAGGTAGTCGGATTAACGAAGCAAGATGCGTAACATCACAAATGCCATCGATTCTCATCGTTTCTAAAAAGGAGGAGAATTGGAGAATATAATCAATAGATATATTTATATTTAATTAACTTTAAAAATATGTATAGTGGTTTTACTTCAACCACAATGCATAACTTTCTTGCTATATCTTAAGTTCAGTAACACATTATTAACAATTCATTTCAACAATATGAAATATATCTTTTTGATTGAAATTCAGTATTTCTTATGAGCTTCTTAAATAATTGAGTAATATGTAATGACCTTGAAATATAACAGTTATAACTTACGTATAAGTTCAAAACATTAAATAATACATCGTAACATTTGAAAGCAAATAATATTTGATATTACACTAATACATCAAACAATGTTATTAATACATGATAATAAATATATATAATCTATACAGTATTTTATATCTTACTGTGGGTTCATTTTCGTATATGAGTATGTCGTTCGACATTTTCTGGGTCGTAAACTGATGCGAAGGCACTTGATTAAGTATACGACAAAAGCCATTTAGCAAGAAGACTTTGATACCAACCGGCCAGAGTTAATGCTATTATCATTTATTGGCTCGATGGCCCTTCCAGAAATGCTTGTTCTTCAGATGGCATCGTGAAAGTAGGTCATCATTCTGGACATGTGGCTTATGCGTGGTATTAATCAGATGGGACAAAAATTTCTAGTATATTCTACATATAGGATTAGTATAATTAATCAAACTTAAAATTATCTTTACGTTAAATAAATTAGAAGTACTACCTAATTTCTAACTATCTTTCTTCTTAATCTAACCCCTCTTTTTTTTTTTATTGAAACAGTTTTGTCTACGCACCGTCTTAATTATATCCTCCATTTAATAAATGGTTAAATTTCTCGGCCTCTCAACGATAGAGGGGGTGGGGATTCTTAACAATTCATTTTATTTATTTATTTTACGTAATTTTATATTAGCCAGATCATTCATTATAGTAATCGAATGATGTATAACCATTTTTATTGTTGCGTTATGTAGTTGTGTCTAATCCTCAGTGTCCTGCAACGCGGGACGGACACCCCATAAGTAATCTACTCATGGTTGAAGGGAAAGGGGCAGCTTTTATTGTGAGGGAGCACCCGTAGGTGGAAGTCTGTCTTGTCTCGTAAGAAGAAGGAGGGCAGGGCCTTTCTGAAGTACTTACCCCGCCTTTGCATATCGTATGGGAGGAAAACCGGAAAACTACCACCAGGTAGCCCGACTAACGAGGCAAGATGCTGAACATCCCGAAGGGGCATCCTGTCTCCTCGTTTTTCGAATCAGTGTGTACAACAAAGCCGCCAGTGGATTGAACATCGGCCCTAATGTTCAGCAGCGGCCCACTTTGTTACTTACCCACGATTCTGGTGCGCCATATAAATTTGAACAATTAATTTTGGGAGATATAACTCTTCAAATGCTTTTCATTTTAACACATCATTTAATAGATTAACTAAAAAGATTGTCCATCAATTAATTAACTTTAAAAAATCCCACAACTAAATAAATTAGAACTACCTTATTTCTAAAGTGTGCCCAAGATAACTGTAGAACGACAAACTGATTGTAAAGAGCACTGACTGTAGACTGCTCAAGATGATTGCAGAGAACCAAACCAATATTTCATGAAGGAGAAAGAGTTTAAAAGATTTTTTTTTACTCCCAAGTTTACTGGATCATTCATTATAGCATAAATAACTACATCATAATATAATAATTTGACGAATGATAAGATTTCTTCAAATGTTTTCCATTTTAACATGTCGTTTCAAAGATGAAATTCATCAAATAATCAACTTTTAAAATCATCTTTACACAAAATAAATTAATAGAACTCCTTCATTTCTAGCTGTCTTTATTACTTCATCTGTAGCCTTTTTTTTTTTTTTTTTTTTTTTTTAAACAATTGCATGGCAAACGTCTTGAATATATCTTCCATTTGATAAATGAATATAAAATAAATTTCTCCCACACTTCAAAGAAGAAGTAAAGAATTCAAACACAAATTTTTTTTATTCCTTCAAAATCACGAATTCATTCATTGTCGCAGTTGAATATGTTTTAAAATTTTTCCAAAAAAAAGGAATTCTTTATTTGATTCCATCTCAGATGCCAGCCGCAAAAATTCATTTCCGGGGCTGTTGAAAGACAGTTTAATTGCCAGGCTGGCACGACTGTGACATTCGCAGTCACAATTTTTCCGTTTTAATTCCTTTGGGACTGTCACAGGGGCCATCAATTAATCAACTGTAAAAAATAAAATTAAATAAATTAGAACTACTTTATATACTACTTACTATATGTAGGACCTGATGGCCGAGTGACTGCCCCGCGGTACCACTCGAGTCCTGGCGGTGCCATGGATGTTTGTAGTGGTTCGGAATCCACCTTAAACCTAATGTCCCGGTCTAATAGGATCGTAGAGCTTTGTGGGGGTAGCGTTACTCACTTCTGTAGCCTATCTTCAAGCTACACGTGCCCCCTGGTAAGTGCTCAATAAGTAACAGCGGTGCAGCCCTTGCTTATGGCATAAAGATTAACTCTCTCTGTATTGCCAGCTGCATTAGGGAAAAAAAAAAGAACTATTTTATTTCTAAGTGTTTTTTGTAAATAAAGAGAGATAATTCTGAGACAAACGAGTTTATTTCATAACTAATTATAAAATAACTTCTCCAATATTTCAAGAAAGAAAAAAACTTAAAAGATTTATTTTCTCTCAAGTTTACTGAATCATTCATTATATCGTAAATAACTACGGCATTATATAATAATTGGAACGATAAAATTCAATTATAGGATTTCTTCAAATATATTCCATTGTAACATATCATCTCAAAGATTATCCAAAATGCTTATCTATCAATTAATCAACTTTTAAAATCATCTTTACACTCAATAAATTAGGAGAACTACTCAATTTCTAACTGTCTTTGGTCTTCATCTGTCACCTTTTTTTGAGACAATTCTATGGCAAATGTCTCAAATATATCTTCCATTTGATAAATTTCTCCAACATTTCAAGAAATTAAAAAAAGTAAAGAATTCAAAGTCAAATTTTTTTTTTTTTATTATTATTCCTTCAGAATCACGAATTCATTCATTGTCGCATTTGAATATGTTTTAAAATTTTTCCAAAAAAGGAATTCTTTATTTGATTCAATCTCAGACGCAGGCCGCAAAATTCATTTCCGGGGCTGTTGAAAGACAGTTTAATTGCCAGGCTGGCACGACTGTGACATTTCCAGTCACAATCTTTCCGTTTTAATTCCTTTGTGACTGTCACAGGGGCCCGCTCAATGTCAGGGGGACTTGTTTAATTAATTTTGGGATGTCGGATTTGAACTTTTTTATTATTATCCTCCCAGATTTCTTGTCTTTTGTAAAATTTCGGCAGTATTAATTGGGAGTTAAATGTAACCCGCTTATTAAAATGTGTTTCGTGTGGAGTAATCAGTTGTGTGGGATTAATTTGATGTCTTTTGATTGTGTTTTTTGGTGGTGGTGATAAATGATGTGCCTTTTTGAAAGCTACGTGATTTATTGAAGTTAATTTTATTTTTATTATTGGAATTAATAAGTGTGACAATTTTTAATATCTGTTTGATGAATTATTTTCTGAAGTGTAATAAGTTTTTTAACTATGTTGCAGAACTTTTATATATAAAATCTTTATCTTCAAAATTAAAAGATATCTGTTTATGGCATAAACAATGCAAATAAAGTATGGATAAAAATACTTAAATTCAACATTTTTTGTTTGTAATGCTGGTAATATCATTTACCACAGTCGTGGGAGATTTTGTAGCAAATTCAACACTACCCAGGGAAAAACATAGAAATTTGTATTTTAATCGCGAATGAAACAAATTGATATTTGTCGGTGAGGATCTTTATGTAGATTTGGTTTGGTTTGTCGCTCAACGATAATTTTTGCACACTTTTAGTCTTATTAGACTGGAACCTATAGTTTAGCGTGGATTCCGAACCACTAACAAACATCCATGCACCCGCCAGGATTCGAACCATGAAGCCTGTGGTACCAAAGGCTAGAGTGCTAGCCAATTGTCCATCAGATTGTGATCTGTATACAGAAGCGATCAAAGTCAATAGAATCAATGAAGTGAACTCTTTTTTGGTGCCACAGGTTTCGGGTTCAAGTCCCGGCGTTGATATGGATGTTTGTAGGGGTTCGCAATCCATTTGAAGCCGTAGGTTCCGGTCTTATATAACTGTAAGAGCATCACAAAGCCCAATCAGACTTCTCACCCACATCATTCCCAATCTGTATAGGGGCAGCTTAGCTCTAGACACAGTGGTGTGGTATAGTAGTTGTTATAGTGCTGGTGAACTCTTTTGACTACAATGTTATCTGGAATTATGATTATAATTGAATACAAAATTCCTAGAAAGCAATGCGAAATGATTGTATTGTGTAAAAATTGTCACAACTGCTGTTACGTCTCCGTCCTCCTTTACCTTTGGCTCACGACTTGGTATTTGAAAAGCTATCAATGTCTAAGCGAAAGCCAATGGCCAAAGCCGTATTGTCCAATTGGTAGAAATGGTTGATGGCCGATTGGTAGAATTAAAACTGCCGGTTAAAATTGAATTAAAACTCTATTGAACTTGTGTAACTGAATCCTTAACTTTTCCTTCCAAAAGCCATAAGCAACCACCATTGACTTAAACTGTTGAACATGAATAGTATTGAATAGAATTCAGCATTATCTATTAATTTCAGTTAAATGAAAATTAAATAATCCTTTGATTTTCATAGATGAAAGGAAAGAAAACCTGATTTTCGCAAAGATTAGTGCTCACGGCTTGCAGCAATCCTTTATGTTTTATCCGCGCGAGGAGCTTTAATTACGAGCCTAATTCCGAAGATTTTGTCACACCAATCTTCGATTAACGTCACCTGTCTTCTCATTAAATGAGGTGCTGCGTCTGATTAGAGCCCAAATCGCCCATTATTCCTGACAACCTGAAATAATCACCCATGAGTGGAGTTGCCAACTTTTAACGATCGACAATGGGCAGAATAATGGGCCTCCGCTGTTAAACGTGGTTTCCTTTGCATCGATTGTTCAAGACGTTAACTATACATCAAAAGTAATTTGGACGTTTTAAATACTGTATGGTTTGAATGTTCTGAAACAAGAATAGTATTTGCTTAATTTTTGGACGCTAATTTGTAAAATCCTGAATTTTGTTAAGAGGCATTGCATACAGTTACGCTAACTAACTCTTCACGTTTGCTAATTCGGTGTGTTTATTTAAATAAATGCATTCCGTAATGAGGAATAAGATTTACAATTTAGATTGAATGGCACTGTAATTTTATACAAGAGCATTCTGTTGTTAATCTTGTTAAAGGTTTTATAGGAAATGAAAATTTTCCTTTTTAAAACTAAATTCATTCCTTTTTTTTTTTCAACTTTATTTTTATAACTTTATAATGCATTCAGTAATGTGTGTTTATACATATGAATTCGTGCATAAATTTATACATTAATATTTTTTATTTACAAGAATAATTATATGTAGTAATAATTTTTATATTCAATTATAAGTTTTTTTTTTTATAATAAGTTTTAAATTAATAAATTTTCTTTTTATAAGCAAACACGTACTTAAATTTATACAATAAGAAATTTTATGATTTATAATTTACAAGAATAACTATATGTATTAATGTATGTAAAGTTTTATTCATAATAATTTTTATATTCAATAATAAGGTTTTTTTCTGTAATATATAATAATTAATTGAATTAATTAATTGTATCTATTCATTTAATTATACATTTGCATGTTTAAATAAAAGTTTCATGTATTAAATGAGATTAAAATTTATGTATTAAATAAGCGATTTATATTTTCCGTAGTGGGTAAAATAATTGAATATCCATTGCTTTTTAATGTTGTTTCTAAAGTGTATTGTAACGTCTCGGCCTATATTAAATCTATAACTGCTTCAAGAAGTGGGCCACTTTCAGGTCCATGGGAACACTTTATTTTTTATTTACAAGCAATTATATGTATATATAAATAAACAGAACTCTAATTATTACAAATTATTTTCAAAAAAAATAATAAATTAAATTTGATTTGCAAGTGCTGTTCACTCCAAGGACGGAGATTTTTAGATTCCTGAGTCTATGACGAATCTAATTGCTTGGTCTGTGGCAGACCTCAATTATCACACGGCATGATACACAAAAGTGACCAAGGGGGCTCACTTTGGAAACAGGTGGAAACTTCAGTCTATTCAGTCACCAAAAAAACACAACACTTCTTATCTACTCTTAGAACTCCCTTCTTTTTCTTCTGTAAAAATCTTCCTTTAAGAAAATACATCAAATGGGGTCCGCTTCCCTCAATTCTCATGGGAGTAGATACTTTCTTAGGGCGTAGTCTATCACCATTCACGATGCAACAACACATGGTGTAGTCCATATCCGATATGTAATTGTTTCGACCTGTGAAGGTTGTACAGACAATTGCTAATTTCATGAGGTCTCATTATACGGGACACTGAATATCTGCTGTCAGATTTGAGTGACAAGCTCTTCTCATTAATACAAAACTATCCACAACATTGCTGCTTATCTGCTGTCAAATGTGAGTGGTAGATTGTTAGTATGTACTTGTTAAGAATATACATTCCTCTCTCCTGAGAACGGAATGCTACAACTCTTCACATGGGAAAAAATGCTACAGTATGATTAAAAGTTATTTTATGTTCTTGTAACTGTGTTTTGCATTTAATCTCGAAAAAAGTATCGTTTAATCTTATAAAACAAATTTGTTTTGTTCATAACTGAATCCTAAACTTTATTATTCATTTTAATACAATTTTTTTTTTTATTATGTAATTTCCATCTATGCATTTCAAAGCATTAATTCTAACTCTGTTCTTTCAGACACTTAAATGAAAGTGTTTCCGATTCCAAACCTGAACAGGTGACGAAAAATCGATATCCTCAAGAATATTTCGAAGCAATTTATTTCTCTCACTCCTTTGGCATTATCAGCCTCCCTAAATCCTTTCAAATTACGGTTACTTTTCAGTGTTATACGTGTGATTACTTCGTGCATAGAGTCAAACATTTCACCGTTGCTTGCCGAATTATGTAAATAAACGTTCGAAAAGGGGCAAAAGCGTTTCCGCTGAAGCAGCTTTCTGCGATTTATCAAAATGCCCGAAAGCACATTTCGAAGGACTCTTGTTCCTTAATCTAGCTTATGGGTCGATCCCGAATGTCGACGCACTAGAGCCGGCTCTAGTGCGTTGACAGTCTCTCGGAAGGGGAGAAAAGGGGGATAATTAGTCTGGACTCTTTAACAGTGTGCGCGAGGGTTATGCGTTAATTGAAATTTCTCATTTCGCTGTCATTTTTGAAAATTTTGTTTTTCCCTTTTTTTTTTCCCCCTACTCTTCATGAGATTGCATTTGAAAAGCTTTATAAGTTTGAGTGGAAAGCAATTTATAATGGGGATTTTTATTTTATTTTAATTTTGTAAATTTTTCCCTTTTTTTTTTTTTTAAGAAGAAGAAAACTGTGATATTTTAAGTGCAGATTAAAGGTTATTTTTAATTGATTTTTTCGAGTAAATCCTGTTAATGAAATCAATAGCAGTAATTCTTAATAAAGGCATATATATATATATATATATATATATTATATATATATATATATATATATTTTAGTTTTGTTTTCGATGTCTTCTTTAATTAACGTTGAAGTAAGATTTTAAAAACAGTTTTATTCATTATTATAGAGTGTCTTAGATTTGTTCTTAATAAAAAATATATATTATTTGAAAGAAATTGGGAATTAATATTAATTTACGAAAGACTCAAGCATAAATAAAAGCTGCTTTAAATCTTAGATGCAGAAATATAGTTTTTTTGGCAATCCTCAGTGTCCCTGCAGTACTGGGCGGACATAAAACCACAAAAAGTTATTTTTTTGCACTTAAAGCTTAAAAGGGATATTGTTCCAAATCGTGATTCCAGAACTAAAAGATTCGAACACGACTGTGGTAATCTTCAGTAAAGCATCTCGAAACGACAGTAATGCATAATGCCTGGTGGATGTTGTCCGGGTTTTCTCCGATACGACACGCAAAAGCGAGGCTGTGATCCCCTAAAAGGTCTGTTTGGAGACTGTCCAGAAACATTTTTTTACAAATCTTTGAAATTTCCATTCTAATAAAATTAAACTAAATGTTGTTTAATATATAATACAACATACAAAAGTGAGAGTAGCATAAGTGATTGTATTTTAGTATATAAGAAAATAAATACCAATTAAAGCATTATAATCACTAATTTTTAAAAATAAGAGTTGTTGTCTCTTATACCACTTTGTCGACAGCAACATCGAGACCTCGACCGTAAACCCATTTGTTCTCATGGAAGGAGGTGGGGGACGGGAAGCCACATTTGTTCTGGAGCGCTCACTTAGATATAGAAGTCTTAATTTGGGCTTCATGACGTTGGAGAAAGGAAACACCTTCCGGGTGGGGGAACTACCATGCATACACTTCATTTTAAGGTGAAAAACTTGTTCCAGTTTCAGATCCTGGGTTTGGACTTTGGATCATTTTGTGTGGTAGATCGGAATCCACGTTAAACTGTAGGTGCCGGTCTAATTAGTTTAACGTGAGCCGTAGAGCGATAAAGTACAATGCAAATATTTTCGTAAGTGAAGCTGTTTGTACTTTTATCATTACTTTTAATGTTTAAAAATTGTTTTTATTTTTTATTGCATAAATATAAATGATTCAATTTTACAAATTTTTTAAAACAAAATCTGAATTGAGATTGAATTCTTATTTTTAGAAAAAAAAAAAAAACATAAAGCGAGAGAAAATTTCGTTATGCTGTCATAACAATGACAATGTAAACAACATTAAAAAAAAAACATTAATTTGAATTATTTTTCTTTTATCAGACTTTTGAGCAGAATACATATTATCTGAATTAAAAGTAAATTTTCTTTCAATCCGCGTTCACTATATTAACGCGGTAGCGGGAAATTTTTTCATTTGCACTCGGAATTTAAACATCATCCTCTAAAAGTATGAACTCAAACATTTCCCCTTAAATGTTGCAATTCCTCTCCGCAGACGTGAAAGGAGGTGTTCTTTCTTGAAAAAGGGGGGAAAATGTAAACGATTCTATCAACATTCGACGATGTATTAAAGCTTTGAATCTCAATGCCCGAGTTCTCTGTACGATCTTTACAAAGGGTAGATTAAATATCCCTCTTACCCATCTCTCCTGTTATTCCCTTTTCTTTTTCTTTTTTTATCCCCATGGAAGTTCCCTAAGTTATTCATGAGAAAATTCCGATTCCCCATTTGTCTCGATTCGAAATAGGGTTGTTGTTTTTTTTTTTCTTTTGTAATTATTGGACGTTTTTTCTCGGCTTGCTCTTTGAGAAGCTTTGTCTTTTAACTTTGCCTTTGTAATTCGTGTGTTTCCTAGAAAAATGCAGCTAGTATTAGGACGAGATACTCCCCAGCTTCAATAAAGAAGCTGATTGTTATTATTGACTCAAGGTATTCCGGCAGGCGCTAAACGTATGCAGTCTCTTGAATATTTAACAATGCTGTGCAATTATGGGGATTATTAATCATTGCGGAGTTTTCACACTCTTTTTTCCCTATTGAAGATTTTTCCCTTTCTTAATAGAGTGGAAATGTTTGCCGTTTGTTGGAAATTGTTCTTTATTTCGAATGTTTTGATTTTAGTCACGTCTTAATGAAGTTTTGTGTTCACAAAATATGTATTTGCATTATTACTTCTAATTTATTGTATCTAAGCGCTTTAATCATCTGTATAGTGCACTAATATACATGAGACAAGGATTCGATTTTTATACGCTGCAATCACTACTTTAAACTCTAAAAAGGGTTGTTGTTTCTTATCCCACTTGGTCGACATCAAATATCTGTTGCGACCAAAGTCAATGAATGTTCTCATGGTGCAGTTTCTACCTCATTGCTGTGATAGAATACCCGTGGGTAGAATTGTTCAAACGGTTCCGTGTCGATGGAAGTGGACAAGTGGAAGGATTTTTAGGGACAACTACCACGCTGCATCGTATGGATGAAAACCAAAATCTCCACCAGGTTGTTTTCGGCTGTGGGAACCTCATGGCCAGTGAAGCTCTTAGCACTCTTGCCTTTGGTACCACAGGCTTCAGGTTTATATCTGGAGGTGGCATGGATGTTTGTGAGGGTTGTAGTCCACGTTAAACGATAGCTGCTGGTCTCATTAGTCTAACGTGTGCACACAAAATGATTGGCGGCAAATATTGCTTTGTGCTTTTTGTAAGTAAGGTATTTCTATTTTTAATATAGATATATATATATATTTATTTATTTTCCTAATTTTTTTCTCCTTTTTCCACAAATATAAAAAGATTAATTTTACCAATTCTTTTTTAAAAAAAGTCTGAATTGAGATTAAATTTTTATTTTCAAAAAAGCCCAGGAAGCTGAATGAATTTCGTTATGCTATAATAACAACCCTGACAATATAAACAGTTAAAAAAATATTCAAATTCAGCAGTTATTTTCTTTTTATCAGGTTTTAAGCCAGACACATATTGGCATCACGGATTGAGGTGAATTTTCTTTCAATCGCGGTTGCTATATTCTTGCATTGAATTCTCTTTTGTTTGCGCGTGAGGAATTCAAACGTATCTCTAAAAGTCATGAACTCAAACATTCCTTTTCGGTAATTCTGCTCTCCAGGCAGACAGAAGGGATGGGGGGTTCTTTCTATTGGTTGAAATGAAAACAGTTCTATCAACTTTCGACGATGCGTATTAAAAGCTTTGAATCTCAATGCCCAGTTCTCTGTACGATCTTACTACAAAGAATTGAATTCAAAGAGTCCCCTTTTTTTCCCCATCTCTCTCTGTTATTCCCTTTTCTTTCTTTTTTTTTCCCCATGGAAGTTCCCTAAGTTATTCATGAGAAAATTCCAGTTCCCCATTGTCTCGATTCGGAATCAGGTTTCCTTTCCTTCACTTTTTCGCAATTGTTGTTCATCGACTTGCTCTTTGAAAAGCTTTTGCCTTTGTATTCAGAAATGTAATTCATAAAAAAAATACCAGCTAAGTAATTAGGACAGAGATATCGGGTTCAAGAAAAGCTGATTGTTATTTATTGACTCAGGTATTCCAGGAGGCGCTAAACGTATGCAGTTCCTTGAATATTTAAATTGCTGCTGTGCAATTATGGTGAGTTCTTTATCTATCAGCGGATTTTCACTCTTTTTCCTACTGTAGATTTATTTTTTTCCCTTTCTCCAATAGAGTGGAAATATATGCCACTTCTTGAAAATTGTTCTTTTATTTCAGATGTTTGATTTAGTCACGTCTTAATGAAGTTTGTGTTCACAAAATATGTATTCATTTGCATTATGGTTAATTTATGGGATCCCTAGTGCTGGAAATTTGTGCTTACTAATATGCAAGAGAGGGCAATTTTTCGATTTTCTTTGAAATGCAATTTACTTTACCTTTAAAATAAAAAGTTGTTTCTGTTACCATGGTCAGAGGAGTTGCTTGTGCACTAGATCGTGGTTCCCATCATTTCCCATCGGTAAAGGTTTGACCTGGTGGCCGGTCATTTAGCTCTCTTGCGCTGCTATCACAGGCTTCAGGTTCGAATCCGAGAGGGCATAGATGTTTGTTAGTGGTTCGGAATCCACGTTAAATTGTAGGTCCCGATCTGTTCTTTGTAAAAATGTGCACAAAATAACCATGCAGCATTAAACAAAACCAAATCTTTGTTATTATGCAACAAACTCCAGTAAATATTATTATGGACTGAAATTATCAGTATTTTTAATATTTTTTTAAATAGTTCCAAGTATAAAATAATTCCATTTTATAAAATCTTAACAAACTCATCTAGTTTTAATTAGTAAGAAAACAGTAAACTGAAGAAAATTGATTATATGCTGTAATAACAATAACCAAATATAAACGACGCTAAAAAAATATTAATTCGAATTATTTTCTTTTTATCAGAGTTTTTAAGCAGAATACGTATTATCTGAATTGAAATGATTTTTCTTTCAATCTGCGTTCACTATGTGTGTAACGCAGTGGGAAATCTTTATTTGCACATGGGAATTCAAACATTTTCTATAAGTGTGGGCTCTAAACATTCCACTTTTGAATGTAATTCCTCTCCGGCAGACGAAAGGAGGTGTTCTTTCTTGAAAGGAGGGAAAATGTAAGCAATTATCGCCATTCGAGCGATGCGTATTAAAGATTTGAATCTCAATGCTTCAAGACATTCTCTGTACGATCTTGCTAAAGTTGAACCCAATATCCTCACTTTAATATCTCTGTTATTCCTTTTCTTTCTTTTATCCCCATGAAGTTCCTGGTTATTCACTTGAGAAATTTCCAGTTCCCATTTAGTCTCTGATTCAGAATAGGTTTTTTTTTTTCTTTGTAAGTGTTCAGGACGATTCTCAACATATCTTTGAAAGCTTTATCTTTTCTTTGCCTTTGTATTCTTCATGAATTTCTAGAAAAATACAGCCCAAATGAGCTAGGACGAGATGCTCACAGCACAATGAGAAAGCTGATTATTGTTCTAATGACTGAATTCTTCAGCCAGGCTGTGTATTCAGTCTCTTGAATCTTAACAATGTGACTGGTATCTAGTTGAATTATTGAATCATTTAGTTGATTTTCCTCCTTTTCCCCATGAAGAGATTTTTCCACTTTCTTAAATAGGAGTTTCTACTGTTTATACATTTGTTGAAAATTCTTTTATTTCAGATATTTTTAATTTACTAAATTAAATCTTAACATTGAAGTTGTGTTCACAAATATTCTATTTGCATTATTGGCTATGTGAATTGTTGTCCTATTTAATAATATTATAATAATACATAAGAGAAAGGACAAGGTTGATTTTATACTTTACAATCACTCTTTAAAACTCTAAAAGGAGTTGTTTCACCATGCCAGATAAACATCAAATCTGGATGATCTGACGAATCGTAATGTTCTCATGTTGCAGTTTCTGTTATTAGTGATAAAATTACCCAGTAAGTTAAAATTTCCAGCTTGGTTCCGTGTAATCTATTGGAAGTGGACAGAGCCTTCCGGAAGGATTTTTTAGGAAACCACCATGCCGTATGCAAATCTGCGTGCTAATTAAAACCCATTCATAAAGTTGTTCTACAATGGGGTTTCCATCCCTGGCCATTATTCTGTAGCTCACCTAACGTTACCACAGGCTTCAGGTTTATATTCTGGAGGTGGCATGGATGTTTGTGGGGTTCAGGAATCACGTTTAAGTACAGCTGCCGGTCTCATTAGTCTAACGTGTGCTGAAGCTAGCCAGGCAGCAAATCACCTTTTACAAAATATTTTTGTGGTAAAATTATTTCTATTTTTAATATAGATATATATATATATATTTATTTATTTTCCTAATTTTTTTCTCTTTTTACCAAATATAATAGAATTCCATTTCCACCAATTCTTTTTTAAAAAAAGTCTGAATTGGAATTAAATTTTTTACTTCAAAAAAAGCATGAAGCTAGAAGGAAATTCGTTATGCTATAATAACAACGACAATGTAAACAACGTTTAAAAATACATTTGAATTATTTTCTTTTATCAAGAGTTTTAAGCAGAATACGTATTATCTGAATTGAAGTGAATTTTCTTCAATCTGAGTTCACTATGTTAACGCAGTGGGGATCTTTTATTTGCACCCGAATTCAAACATCCTATAAAGTGTGAACTCAAACATTCCCTTTTTAGATGTAATTCCTCTCCGGCAGACGAGGGGTGGGGGGTTCTTTCTTCGTTCCGAAATGAAAACGATTCTATCAACATTTAGACGATGCGTATAAAGCTTTGAATCTCAATGCCCGAATTCTCTGTACGATCGATCTTACAAAGAATTAGATTAAAAGATCCCCCTTTTTTTTTTTTCCCCCATCTCTCCTCTGTTATCCCCTTTCTTTTCTTTTTTTTATCCCCCATGGGTTCTAAGTTATTCATGAGAAAATTCAGTTCTGGCATTTGTCTCGATTCGAACCGGTTTTTTTTTTCTTTGCCTTTGCAATTATTGAACGAATCTCGGGTTGCACTTTGAGAAGCTTTGTCTTTTGCTTTGCCTTTGTATTCAGCGTGTTCGTAGAAAAATTCAGCTTGGTATTAGGATGAGATACTCAAGTTCTAATAAAGAAGCTGATTGTGACTTATTGACTCGGGTATTCCGGGAGGCGCTACAAAAATGTATGCAGTTCCTTGAATATTTAAGAGTGCTGGTGCAATTATGGTGGGATTATTAATCATTGGTGGATTCACACTCTTTTCCTACTGTAGATATTTTTTTTCCGTTTCGTAACAGAGTGGAAATGTTTGCCGTTTGTCGAAAATTGTTCTTTATTTTCGAATATTTGATTTAATCACGTCTTAATGAAGTTTGTGTTCACGAAATATGTAATTTTGCATTGAATTCACTTGCATTATTGGTTAATTGATGTGATCCCCTAAGTTCTGGTAAGTACTTACTAGTGTGCAAGAGGATATAAGGTTCGATTTTTCTTTGCTATAAAATAAAATAATACCTTACAATTGCAAAAATATGTAAGAAGTTATAATAAGTTAAAATACAGAAAAGCAATACGCTATGTAATCTCAACAGTAACTAGGAAACTAGCCATGTAACTAATATAAACCTAAAGTGAAACAGAAAGTAAAACATTGCAGATAAACCGGTAGAAATTAAATGGCGTTACACAAAATGCGGTGACATGGTGACGCTTATAGGGCGATCTCTTTCATTCGGGAGAAGAATGAAAATATTTTTGTTGAAAGTGAGAGCAGAGGGTTTCAAATTGTATTTTCAACAGGAATATTTTGTTAGGATGATTAAATATTAATTTTCTTCTATAAAGGTTGTTATTTCAATTCCCATCAACAGCAACATCTATACCAGACCTTCCAGAACCCTTATGGTTCAAACAATGAAAACCGCGACAGGACCGGTTAACAATCCGGCTTTTCGGCAACCAATGCAAGTCATTACGGGTATTAGTTGCTTGTGTCAGTACATTTCGGGCAAGGGGATAAACCTTAAGGCCCAGCACAGATGTTGAGCACGAACATGACTACACCAGGGAGCCCCTGTGTTCGGATCTACTACCAACCCTAATTAAAGCAGCACCAGAACGTTTACAATTCACATACCTACTGGATGTACGGGGGCTCCTGCTTGCTCCAAGAGGAGTTGATATCAAATTTTGACCCTACAGCTAAGTTTTCGAGAAAGACAGCCACCATCTGTGCATTTTTCTAAACGTGTGAAGAAATTGATCGGAAATTTATTTATGGATTTGGGATGTCAAATATATACATAAATATAAAGTAATTGATATCTAAAGTACAAGTTAGTACTTTAATGCAGTCATTTTTAACTGTGGAATTATTACATGCTCTAAAAATTTCACTAGTCAAAAGAATTATACAGATTTCAAATAAAATTTAAAAGTTTGAAAAGTTTTAACTTTTTTGCCTTCAACGGAGATATTATAAATTAAATTACAACCCGCGTATATATATACCTACCACGAAAACTTTTGAACACATGTTGAAGATTACTACCAAATATAATAAGACGTGAAATCTTTTTGTCTTTACTTCACCGTAGTTTATTCTACTCAACGCATAACCCAGCAACGCCAGAAATCGTCGCATCCAACTCAATACTCCCTCTCGTTGATGCTGCAAAATTATAACTTATCAAACCCTATTTGGCGAAAAATGTCCTCTTTTACGGAGACGCATTAAAAGCCTTTCTAAATTCACTGATTAAAGACGCTTCTGTTTGTGCACGCATACCTGGAAACGAGATAAACAAAACTAAAAATATCTCTCCAAACGACTCCATAACTCATATACACAATTGCTTCCTTCAACCCCTCATTTCTGACCCGGGGTGGGGGTGAAATAAGTTATCGTAATTAATCAAAACTTAGCACCCGTTTCGCGATAGAGCGCCTTCCTTTTCCTAAAAACAGCAGAGCGAAAGTAATAATGACTCGCGACACACCCGCAACTTAACGCGTCTTAACGTTTTTGGGTCGGATGCAGTCATCCGAGAGAGACTTCATCCCTTCTTTCCCACCCCCTTCCTCGTTTTCCGGAAGACTCGGGAAAAAGTTTTTACGTCTGCGAAAAGAGGGAGCTTTTTCTCTCTCTTCCGCCTCGTGGAGGGAAAAGGGGTTGTTATTATTTGGGAGATGAAATTTCTGGGGTTTTATTGGGTGCATTAGGTGAATGATTCGATGACCCTGGAATAGACAGGTATCCCGTAAC
>BPLR01014205.1:0-226347 GCA_021605095.1 Caerostris extrusa
GAAATAATCAAAATGAAGTCTAATGAATTGGAATGTGCCCTTTCTCCAAGAAATCCCCAACATCCTTTTCTTTTATTACATTGTACAACAGTATATCTGTAACTTTTGACAATCTGCAATTCAAACAACTAAAACAGCAATTTGTCACTAGTGCATCTTCCTCTTATCTTATAATTTATTTGAAAATTTTATATGAAAGCCTTCAATCTTAAATCTGTACAAATTGTCAGCTAATAATATAACCATAATATAACAAACAATCGAAAAGCAATTTACTGTTAATATATTTAAAGGTTTTTTTTCCCTTGATCTTTCAAAATTGGAATTTCTCTTCTCATTGGAAGATCATTAAAAGGAGCATAATGATGCATATTATAAATTTAGTTTAAATAACATTTTATGTTAAAATAGAGCTAATAATTTTTTTCATTTTTTTAGATTATATTCTGCAATGCACAATGCACATTGCAAAATTAAGATGCACACATTTTATTAGTAGTCAAATTTAAGAAATTAATTACTTCTTTTAAAATATTACATTTTAATACATGCAAAAAAGACATTTAAATCATTTGGGGATAAATTAATTTAATAAATTTTTGTTATATCCTCAAACTATATACATATATATACATATTTAAATTAAAGCATTGACTAATAACTTTTTATGTAGTTTTCTTAAATACATATATGCTGAAGATAAAAACATTTATATCACAAAAATATGAAGTAGAAAATTGATAATAAGTATATATACATATATATACACACAAACTTTTTTAAACTTTTTCATACATTATTTTATTAAATACATATATAATGTAGAACAGATAAAGTAATGAAAAAATTTGTTATACAGTCTTGAAGTAAAAATGTTATGTTTGCAAATATGCATATTTAATTTAATTGAATGAACTTGATTAGCTTAATTGCTAAACATATATTCACTTTCTAAAAATGTTTAAGAGCTTTGTGGAATTGAACAATCCAGAAGAATATCAACAAGACCCAATATGCTAATACGCTTACGAGGACGTCTATGTTTGTTCTTGGATCGTTTTCGTCGATCAGAATTCTTAGGTACTAATTGGAGATTATTAGAATTTCTTAAGCAATTACTATCGAAATTTGAGCCTGCATCTGTAGGATTCGATTGATTGTTAGGTATGTGCCTTTCAAACTCAAGTTTGTCATTAATGGTTTGACTGTGCTCTTGGTTTTTGCCAAGTGATGTTTGTTCTGGTTCGTTTTTTCGTCGATCAGAATTCTTAGGTACAGTGGAGATTATTAGAATTTCTTAAGTACTACTACTTCTCAAAATTTGAGGTCTGCATCTGTAGGATTAGATTGATTGTTAGGTATGTGCCTTTCAAACTCAAGTTTGTCATTAATGGTTTGACTGTGCTCTTGGTTTTTGCCAAGTGATGTTTTGTTCTTGGTTCGTTTTTCGTCGATCAGAATTTTGGTACTAATTGAGATTATTAGAATTTCTTAAGCAATTACTATCGAAATTTGAGTCTGCATCTGTAGGATTCGATTGATTGTTAGGTATGTGCCTTTCAAACTCCAAATTGTCATTAATGGTTTTGACTGTGCTCTTGGTTTTGCCAAGTGATCATCACTTTTGATATCAGATTTAGAATGTGTCTTCATTGGCTTCGGGCAACAAAAAAAACACTGAAATGGTGAATTACTATCATTCTCTAGCGTATAACCTAGAACTCTTGTTAAAATATCTTCTGAGTGTTGTTTGCAAATTCTATCTTTTAATGAGGTTTTGATTTGTGACTGCTGCTACACATGGTTCAGGTAAATTTGAACTTAAAGAAGTTTTACCAACATCAGATGTAGAGTCCTTAGAAGATGATGAATTTATATTACAAGATTCTGTTTTTATACATTCTTTTTATTGATTTCTTTGATGCAGACATATTTATGCGAGGGAAAACATTAACTTTGCTGCCATTTGCACTTAACTCTGATACCAACTGATCATCGATTTTTTACGTTTATTTCTATTTACAGACTGATCACTTTTTTACGTTTATTGCATTTAGTTGAGTTATTATTGCTTTTCTTAGACATACTTTTCTCTACTGACTGATTATATAGTTTTTTTATGTTTACAACACTTCGCAGATTGATGAGTTTTTTACGCTTACCACACATTACAGGCTGATCATCACTACATTTGCTTGCATTTTTATTGCTACAGTGCAGTGCTTGTTTTAGCTGCAGTTCCAAATGAGTGCTTCCTATCTAACTTATATTTCACCTAAATGAGTTTTACTTGACATTAGAAGCAAGTTTTATCATTCTTTGATGCTTTGACTTTTACTTCTCTTTTATTAAATGAGCAGGTACTATTAAAAACTAGTTTTTCCAAGATTGTTTTCCTCACTTTTGCTTTATTTTTGTTAATTTTTTCTTAAATCAGGATACTCTGAACTTTTTACAACTACAGTTTTTGTAAGTTCTTCTATTGAGTTACTTAACTGTGATCCTAATTTATCTTCACCTAGATTACTAGTATCAGGATGGAGATAACTTGCAATTTCAGCTTCACTCAATTTTTCTATTTTAATTCTTACTTCTTTCAATGGCAATTTTATTACCAAAGACAATTATTGGATTAGCTTTTACAGACTTTTGTTCTTTATCTAAATCCTTTGTATCTGCAGTTTGGGAGATTTTTGTAAATGGTAAGTATTGAACTAGCAAAATGCTCTAATGGTGTAAGAAGAACGCTCAAATCTTTAACAAAATAACAAGGCTCTTTTGTTTTCATTAAGAATTTCTCAGAAGTTATATCATTTGTTATATTTGTGTTTGTATCATCTTCAATAGAATTTTTTTAATATTTTTTTTTTGGATTGTATTCCATTTGGCTTTTCACATGTTGATTGACAGTCTTCAGCAGTATCTTCTAAAGTTTCTTTTTCATAGCTTTTTTCACATTTTTTCAAGTGTTCTTCTTTTTTCATTTAAATTACTAGGTTGAAGTCCAACTAGCATTTTTTAAAGTTTTTTTTCACTTCAGAAGTCTTAGCAGTATCTTCACATAGCTTTCACATTTTCAAGATCTGAATTTTCAACTTTTTTTCTATCTTCAGAATTCATTCTATGTATTAATTTTTTTTTCACTGAGAGCATTGGATCCGTGCATAATTTCCTCTTGAATGTCTAAACAATTTAAAGTTTCGATACAAGAAACGATTGTCTCTGGTACAAGATCTTTAGATGGCTGATTGGTTTTACTATCAATCGAGAAAATTTCAACTGAAGTTCTGTTTTCCAATATTTGAGAAGTTTCAGCCTTCTTGGGCCTACATACAATTTTTCAGGAGAATTGACACTTGTTTCATTTTCATTTTCAGAAACAACTAAAAGATTATTATTTAAAGAAGAATCAGAAGAGATTGCACAGTCTGCTTCTAGCACAATATCTGCTATGATGAAAGGACTTGTTGTTTTTCTTTTGTTAAAGTGCTTGCACTTTTTTTAGATGACACTTTATTTAAATTATTCTTTTTTGTTTTTATTTTTACAAGTAAAATGATTTAATGCACATAGATGGAAGTATTGCTATCTTTCAGGCAGCATTCCTTAACTAGCCGTATTTCTTTAACAAAAGTTGCATCACTTTCCAAAACAGGATTTGCTAAATTATAATTTGGATTATTTTTGTGATATAGCAGTAGTCATCTTTTCACTCTGATCTTCAATTGATGAATATTCACACTTAGAACATTTACTGAATCATTTTAGGTCTAATGACGTAGTTAAAATATATAAAAAGTTTTTTATTGCAATTTGATGCTATTTAATAAAATAATGGTAATATTAATTAAATAATGATGAATATAAAATTTTATTAAAAATTAAATTTGCTTAAAATGAAAAAAACAAGTAAGAGTATTAAACAAGTAAAATTTAAATGTATTACGATTTATTTTATTGTAAATGCTCTGTCGTGTAAACGTCAAAATAACGGTTGTTGGTTCCAGTCAAGGTTATATAGCAGTCGTGGACGAGATTGATGTTGCCCAAGTATGATAGGTTAGTGACCCTCTCTTAAATGATTAATGTTGTTTAATGGAATTATCTTTTAACGAAATGTATTCAAATAAAATGTTTTACTGTGCTGTTGCTGTTATTATAATTTTTCAGAGTATTTTTCTATTAAATAACAATTAATTTAAATAAGAGTTCTTAAATGGAGATCCTGATTAAATTGAGGGGAGGGGGGAGAGAAAAGTTTTTGCTTATACATTTGAGTATAAAAAAAGCTTTTGTTATTAATAATATTGTTTACTTTTTAATATCATGTATAAGTTTTTACTTGTGAAATATTTAATGTATCTAATTCTTGATTTGCTATATTAACTTTATAAATACAGCTTATTTCGTATTTGGTAAATGAAACATTTATTTATTCAATTTAAATAATTTTTTCCTGGTTTGTTTCTTATCGGAAATTTAATTTAACGTAAATTATTTCTGTGCATTCTTCTTTAGTTGCACTTTACCGCCATGGAATTGAGTTTTAATGTCTTGAGATCTGCCTCTAGACCCCCATCCTTCCATTCTTGTTTAAAAACCTGTACGTTGAATTTACCAAAAATTCGCTCATATTTTTATTTTTGCGATTTCTTTTGCACGATTTTAACTCCGCCATAAGTCAAAGCATAATATACCAGAATAAACTATTAACCCCTTATTGATTATACAGAGTGTACTCATGTCTCATATTTGTATCTTTTCAAAAAACGCTACGAAAAAATCCGAGCAAAAATATCTAATTTTGGGCTGAAATCAGTATATTGAACTATCTTGTGTTATTTTATGAAATCCATTTAAAAAGTAAACACTATCCCCAAATTTTTGCCATTTCTATTGCACAATCTCTTACAACTGCCAAACTAGCCAAAACAAAATAGACATGCATAAACTATCAGCCCCTTAATGGACTATACCGAGTATACTCGTATCTCATATTTGTATCGTTTCAAAAAAAAAAAAAAAAAAAAAAAATTACTGCGAGTAAATCTGAGCAAAATATTTTAATTCTCAACTAAAACCAATACGCTCGTATCTCTTATTTGAATTCTTTCAAAATCACTACGAGTAAATCCGAGCAAAAATATTTAATTCTAGACTAAAACCAGTACGTTGAAACTACTTTGTGTTATTTTATGAAATCCATTAAACAATAAACACATTCCCCATATTTTTCGCGATTTCAATTCTTGGCAATCGCTTGAATCCGCCAAAGTAGCCCAAAACAAAAGATGCCAGTCATAAATTCAATTTCGCACAAATAAACTTTTTATTACCGTTATAGGCTTTATACGACTCCCCCTAAATTCATATTTGCGCGACACCTACATCAATTTCTGGTGCCAAATATGCCCTGCCGTCCGTATAAAAATCTTATTTATTCCAACCCCAGATCTGCAATTTTTTTCTTCTTTTTTTCTATTCCTGTTTCTCTTCTCTTCATTTCATTTCACACAAATTGACGAATGTGTATTCATCGTGTCGGTGGTACAAACAATTGTTTGAGGAATTTCATTTTGCCGAGGAATTCCTTCTGTTGTAGCAGTACCTAGTACAACAATATGTGTCCGCTGCTGAAGAAGATTTTTTTATATGAATGTGTATATATAGTGTTGGATTTACATGTGGCTGTGAAGGAAAAGAGTTGGGGGAAAAAATAATAAAAAAGTGATGAGAATGATGTTGAGAAGAGGTAGGTTGAAAGAGACCGGCGAAGGTAGAAACATCCAATTTCTACCTGTTGTAAAGCGCGTAATGTACAGGACGGGGATAGCTTTCCTGGGGTGGTCGGGAATGTTTCCAAACTGAAGTGGGAAAATATATTTCGTTGTGTTGTCGTGTTTTGAATGGATATATTTTGCTGAGATGGCAACTACTAGGAAAAATAATACAAATTTCAGTTTAATTTGAAACAGCTGGGAAAAAATAAAAAAATAAAAATCTACGAAAATTAAAATTTTTGTATTTTTCCAGTTTTGCATAATTAATTTTTAAAAATCAATTGATTTTCAGCAAAATAACACCAATTTTGTAAAATATAGAGAATATTATATATATATATATATTTTAAATAACTAAGAACGTGACATTGAATTTTATTATTTAAAAATTTTTTTTTAGTACCATTGCATTTCTCTTTGGTAATACGAGGTTTTCACTTAATGATATAATTAAATGCATAATTTTGGCATTTGTATGTGCAAATCTTTTTGTTATACATTTTCATGAGGTTTATATAATTACAATGCTTGTATTTGCATTCTGAAATACTGTGCATTATTATGTATTTAAAATTTCAGTACACATATTTGTATCATTGAATTTTAAATTATCTCTTAAGTTAACCCTATTTTAAAATAAACTTTCACAGTTAAAAATATGTGCGTGCGTGTATGGAGGGATGGATGTGTTCTTATTTTATCACAAATGCAGTAAATTATTACATTGAAACTCAAATATTTTTTATTCAATAAATGATGTGTGTATTTAAATGCAAATTGATGAATAAAAAAATAGACAGGGCGTGTGTTTTATTTTATTTATTTCCCTGTATATTGTGTAACATTTGTTGCAGTAAATTGATGAAAATTTAACTAATCAATTTAAAATAAAACAAATAATGTTAAAGCACAATGAAAGCATTTTATCTTTTAGTATATTATTTTATGTTGTGTCTATTCATGGCAAAAAGCTTTCATTTATCTATTGCATTTTATATTGCCTATTATATATTTTATGGAACCTTGATTAATATTTGCAAAGCAAATATAACTTTATTGATTGAATAGACTGGTATATTAATATTTATTACCATAGGTGCATGGATTAGTAGGTATAGCACGAAAAGTCGATAATCAGTTGAATCATGTACACTTGCTTTTGTATGAATTGCTTTTACATTCAAAAATCATTGAGGTTTATCTTCAAAATTTGCTTTTACATATCGTTTTTACAATTGTTTATATATATATATATATATATATATATATATATATATATATATATATATTGTACATAAAATTAAATAAATTACAATCGCAAAATAAAATGACAGCGGATTTAAAGTTTGAAAGTGATGAAAATTTTGTTTATCAATTTTTGTTTTTTCATACATTTATCGTAATTTTCTAAATTTATTTGTTGTTTTTATCCCACTTGGTAGACAGCAACATCTAGAACAAGTACAAGAACCCGTGTGGTCTCACGGAAGGGGGCAGCTTCTGTTCTGTTCTGTCTCCCGTAGGTAGAAGTGTAACTTAGCTATGTCGCTGAAGGTGGACAGTACCTTCCGAGAGGACTTTCAGGGGTAACTATCGCGCATTTGCATATCGTATGGGAGAAAACCCGGAAAACTCTCACCAGGTAGTCCGAGGCGAAATGCTGAACATCACAAACGGCCCTCGTTTTTTTGAAACAGTGTCTACAATATTGCCACTAACAGATTGAACCTCAACCCTAATGCTTACCAGCGGGCGTTGCCACTGAGCCATGAATCGCGTTCTAAATTTATTTAGAAATCTTCATTGTAAGAAATAAATTTAGATATCTGATACATTTAAATTATGCTAAACAGTACATTGATTATAGTTTAATATTATTATATTTAATATTATCTATTATTGTGCTATTTTCACATAGTCGATTAATATTAAATAAATTCACACACATATATATTGTGCGTAAAGTTTGGCTGCATTTGTCTAATATATAATAGCGCATGTATCCGCAATAAATGTTTATTTTGAATAATTTTTAATTCATAACCATTTTGTGTTTTGTAATGAAGTAATCCTTTTCAGCTTTATGATAGAAATTAGTTACAAAAATAAATCGTATATTAGTGAATGATTATTTAACACCAAAGGAAAAGTCTGGGAGACAATCGGGGATGACTGGAAAAATTGAGTGAAAAAATAGGCTATTGGCAATTTTAGATTTAGAACTGGACACAACTGCTTGGCCGAATATCTGGTCAAAATAGGGATTGTGAACTCTGATACATGTTTTATGTAAAACAAAGAAAATGAATAAGGCCCATCTGCTTGTTTGCTCGGGACTGAACTCTCACAACAGAATGGTGATTTTACTGGAGGGCCAGAGAAAACGTGTGCTGACCACACGGACTTTTATTAGGGTGCTTCTAGCTTTTTAAATTTTTATCCTTGGAACATTTAACTTGTTTTTAACTGCTTTTGAGGCCTTTTAGTGGTTTTTGTTAAGAATGTCTGGCCTTTTCCCTTTGTAATTTTTATTTACTTATGTTGTTTGTTTGTACGGTAAGTGACCAAATTTGTATGGATTGAGTTCCTATAAAGCCAGAGGTAACAACAACAATTCAAAAGTATAATTTTTTTTATTTAAAATGAAATAAAATTTCAAAAAAAATTCTTTGTGGTTTAAGAATTATGTATTACAAACCCTCACTTTCATGGTAAAAACCTTGGAATCACTACCATCAATTTTTACAAAACTTCAATATTTAGATATACTCAATACTTATTTTTAGAAGAAAGACAGAAATGCTGTCGTCTTTCATTATGTATTCTGTGAAACACCCACTTATTTCGATTACTATGTCCATAACCAGTTTTTCCGCAAATTAAAAAATCATTAATTTTACAAAACACGTTTTTTAAAAGAAATAATAAATAAATAAAAAGGTAATTATATATTGTTGAAATTAGATTCCTTTTTAATTTTTGAATTTTACTTTTTAACTGGTTAGGTTAGCTACGTTTTCATTAATCAGCAAAATATTTTGATTTTCTCAAGTTTGAATATTTCATGACAATCATATAATTATTTAGCTATTAAATTTGAGGAGCTATAATTATAGATAATGAAAATTTCACGTAGTTTGTTTTGAGATTTTTTTATAAAATGCTGGAAATTTTTTTAAATAAATCGTTAGAAATCATGTGATTTGATGATTGGTATTTCATTATTTTTTGTTATTTTTAATTTTATATGGATAGTTTAAATATAACTAATAT
Source organism: Caerostris extrusa (assembly GCA_021605095.1). NCBI lineage: Eukaryota > Metazoa > Arthropoda > Arachnida > Araneae > Araneidae > Caerostris > Caerostris extrusa. Next base: position 9,054 of record BPLR01014205.1, read on the forward strand.
ATAATTTAAATGTATTTTTTTAATCTTTAAATGTTTTGTGAAGTTGTAGTAACTGACTTGGTTGTAGTAATTGTCTTGGGTTTTCCTCTTATTTAACGACGTGAAATTAAATTAAAAATACAGATTTTTTTTTTCACATTTTATAATCGACGACTTATTGGTAGATAAAATAACAAGACATGATAGTTGAAAACAATTTAAAAATGTTTATTTATGCTAAATTATTCAAATTAGAAATTTTTTATTTAATTATTTTTAGTTAATAGTATTTTTAAATCGCTCTGATTAAAATTATTTTTTAAAGAATATTGATTTAATTTTTAGTTTTGTAAAATGTTGACACAAAGGTAAAGTAGATAAAAAAAAAATTATTAAAAAATTATTATTATTATTTTGTAAAGTTTTTGCAGAGAAACCATAATTAATGCACTATGTAATACATACAATATCCTTATTTTTAGCCAAAACTTTAAAATTAATTTAAACTCAAATAATAACCTTAAATATTTCAATTTATTAATAAATGGGCCTAAACCACTTTCAAATAAAGCAACTTTTTTTTTAATTATTCAGCATAAGAAATTTTTTAATTAAAATACTAATTTTATCGTGCGCAATAATTTACGATTTTTCTTTAAAATTTTCATAAATTAGGAAAATAATAAAAATAAAAGTTTTACCATGCTTTGTAATGATTTTCGAAAATCTCCTTTTATTTTATTATTTTCCGAATCTATGAAATTTTAGTTTATACAAATTTTATCATGCTATGTAATAATTTACGAAATTTTTAAAAATACAGAATTTACCATGCTTTGTAATAATTTACGAAATTTCATTTTGTTATTTGCCTAATTTACTTTGAAATTTTTAATTAAAAAATACAAATTTTATCAAGCTGTGTAATAATTTACAAAATTTTCCCTTTATTTTATTATTTTTCTAATTTTCGAAATTTTTATTTAAAATGCAAATTTATCATACCATGTAAAAATTTAAGAAATTTTTCTTTTATTTTATTATTTTCCTAATTTACATAAATTTTTAATTAAAAATACAAATTTTATCATGGCTTTGTAATAATTTACGAAAATTTTCTTTTTTTCCCTCAAAGAAACAAATCGCTTCATCTTCAACCTCATTGGTTAACATAATCACGTGATCCCGCCTTCAAACCCTCCCCCTCTCCATAAAAATGATTTCAATTTGGATACGACCCATTGTTTAGTTGTCCCTTCCATCTCGCAAACAATATTGCCATTCCAAATCAACCCTTGTTACTCGGACGGGGAAACAAGAAAATGAAAATGCTACAAGAGGGGGAAAACTAATATATTTTCCTTTTTTCCCCTCCGACTCGTACGGGGGGAAAGGGAAACACAATATAGGGAATTGAACCCGGCCTTAATCTTGAGAAATATGAAGACCTTAAAAAAAGTAAAAATAAAAAAAAAAAAAACTTGAAGAAAACATTGAAAATGGGCTTTCTGGGTAAAATTAGGTTATATAAGATGTATAATGGACAAGTGTGTAGGCCTTGTGCTTTCGTATTATACCGACGCCGTAATTTGGCAGGGTCGGAAATTTGGCGTCTAAATTATTTATTTGCTTTTAAGTAATCTCGTTTGAGCTCGAGTGATGATAGTTGTTGTCCCCCAGGAAATAGAATGAGATTGTGTCTATTTTCCGTCTATTTTGCCAGCAAAGAGGGCTAAATTACTTTTTTTTTTTTTTTTTTTTTTTTTTTGCCCCCTCTTGTTTTACTTTCTTTTAGCCGGAAAAGGGAGAATGAAATTGTAGATTCCCTTTTCCGAAAATTAACTCCGTTTTCCTGCTAGCTCTGTTTCTTCATTTTGTGCCAGTGTGAGTAAATTTTCCCCAGTTGCGTTAATGAAGTTATAATCACTTTAGATGAAGTTGGAATTATACGAACTGTAGTAATCAGGAATAAGTTTTTCTACATGCTAGACTTTTACGATAGTTTCCATGAAAAATTGTGAATTTTAATTTAATTGATGCATGGAAAATTTCGATTTGTTTATTTAAAATTATAAAAATTTCGTATCAGTGTGCATTGTATATGTATGATTATTTTATTTGTAAATTATCATAAATGTTGAGCGGCCATATTTTTTATATTTATTTTCTAATTTTTTTTAATTTGTTGTCGATATAAGATAAATATGCTCGACTCATGGGTCAGCGTTAACGTGCGCCTCTTGTGAGCATTAGTCATATTACCTGGTGGGAGTGTTCTGGGTTTTCTTCCATGCGATATGCAAATGTGGAGTTGTTCTCCCTAAATGTCTTCCTTGAAAGCACAGCCCTCCTTCTTCAGCGACAGCTTGATGGTCAATTGGCTAGCATTCTGTCCTTTGGTATCATAGGCTTCAGGTTCGAACCCTAGCGGTGGCAGGGATGTTTGTGAGTAGTTTGGAATCTGCGTTAAACTGTTAGTCCCGGTCTAATTAGTCTAAAGTGTGCAAAAATGACCGTAGAGCGACGAACCAAACGAAATCTTCTTCAGCGACACGGAGCTAAGTCAGACTTCTAACTACGGTACTCCATCACAACATAAGTTTCCCCTCCGTCCATGATTACACTACTCATTGGGTGTCCGTCCGGACACTGAGGATCAGTCACAATAATATAAGATAAATAAAATGTTATCAAACAATATGTATCATCAAAATTTTAGATTCGAATTGTTTAGATTAATAATCGTTGAATACCTGAAAAACTATTAAATTGTTTGGGGAACAAAACTTTCCATAAATTCATCTATATATTTAGTAAAAAAGTGAATCTTTTCTTTCACAATAAATAATTTACTTATAATCATTAAATTTAGTAATTAAAGTATGCATTATCATAAACTGTATCTACATTTATGATGGTTATGCTTAAACATTCACATTCACATTTACCTATGCCATGAACAATGGCATTTATCTTGCTCAAAAATGGATGTACCAATTAAAGCTTGCTGGTTATTCAACTTCTTGCGGACAATGCGTGTTATTTTTGGCTAAATGGATTGATTTAAACAGTTGAAATAATGGCTGTTAGTTCGTGTTTCCTCTCATTCTTTGGTTTTGATGTTTCGCCTACAATTATTTTCAGAGCATTTCATATGTATCTATTAGGGCCATTAGTAATACAATATTCAGATATATCTGACCATCTCTACTATTATTTCAATTTGCTATATTAACTTTTACTGATCTGAATCGAAGTAAATATAGTCTTAAATGGTATTATTATTTTTAATAACTATTTGAAATTTTTATTTCTGCCAGTACACTGAACCGGTAATTGACATTTTATAGCCACGTATCCAAATCGCAACGTTCGTATCAACGTATCTAATCAATGCGTTTGTTAACAGAATTGTCTAGTTTTGCGTCACTATCAATTCTATTATTAAAAACGATTCAAATTCTCAGAGTTATCCACATTAGGTTGGTGTTAATTCAATAACATAACTTTTAAACAAATAATCAAACAGGACATATATAGTGGCCTGGTTGTGTGTCCTAGACAAGCGATGCCTAAATGAAGATTTATTTGTCTATACAGGAAAGAGCTGAATAAATTTGTAAATAAAAGTAAGTCGTTTTCATTGGAGCTAGAGGAGTTGGAAGAAAGTATCCAACTTCCCTAGATGGCAACTCCTGTGGGTAATTGTTCCAAGATTGCTTCCGCTCCAACTTTGTTTGGTGGATTGAGAGTAATAAATCTGATGGCAATTTTTCAATCAAGGTGAATTATCTATATGAAATTGTTATCAATCCATTAGCGTGACTTTTAATGAAATCAAATGGGACATATTGTTTTTGAGTGGTTTCAAAGAAAGGAGCCTGGTTCGAAACTTTGCAGTGATGCCGAACCAAAAACTTCCGTGCCCATTCCATTAATGAGCAAGATTAATTCGTAAATCGAATAGTTCTTTCTTTTGGGTACGAGATACATTTTTTCTGTCACTTCTGTATGTTCTATTCTAAAATTCTTTTAGCACCAAAGAAATTCAACTTTGCCATCAGATTTACTCTTAATCCCTTAGCCAATCATTCTTGCATAATGATTTTGAACGTGGCTCAGATTATTATCATCATCATTTGAACACCATAGAACGACCCATTCATTATCATTAAACAAATTTTGCGTGTTTGTAGGAAATATAGAAAAATAGTTTTGCCATCTTTTAATTTTGGGAGTAATCTATATAGAAACACATTACGGACATACTGAGTGTTCTATGTTGTTTGAATGTTGTATATTGTTGCTCTATTGAATTGATAACTATATCATCGTCTTATCTGATTCACGCAACCATATGGATTGGATTACAACAGTATATAGTGTATGACATGGTACTGTTAAAAAGCATCTCATTTTCAAACAATGGGCCTAGATTCGAATTGAGATAGCTCGCTTCGAAGGAAAAGACGAGTAAGTTTGAATAGGTGAGAGAAAAATGATATCCCCCATTTGCTGTCCCTGGAGTGATCTGTTCAAATTGAATAGTATGGTGTGCTTAGTGTACCTGGGTAACTTTGAATCTGTTACCCTTCTTGCCATTCTTGTGAAAATTGACCTCAGGTAAAAAGTACTCGGTATTTGAAAATAATAGCACGTACATTTTGAAGCTTAAATTTATTCTTATAACCGTCTACTGGATTAACAAAGTCTGGAACATGTATAACATTATGTTCAGTCTCGGAATTTGGTTTCCGAACCTTAATCTGCCTTTCTAATGATGGAGTTTACTTCGGGTAAAATACTCTATTCGATAACTATAACAAAGATGAGGATTAATTATTTATTTTATTTAAGGCAAAATAATTTTTATTTCATTTATAAATCGAAAGTTGCTTTACATTCTTAACAAATACATCCTTTAAGAACGGGCGTCATTTTTATTTTTTAATATAACAGCTTCTTACTACAGCAGCGAGAAAAAATTTTGAAGTTGTTTGTTGAATATTTGATGGTAAATAACCAATAGAATATATATTCTAGGGAAAACTAATGGAATTAACTCTTAGATAAAAAGACATAAGATAAAAAATTGTTTTATATACCTTCCAAACTATATATTCGACATGGTATGGTGTATTGCCAATCAAACTGAGTTCACAACAAACGATAAAGCAATTATGAAATATTTTTCGAATTAGTATTTTTAATATAACAGCTTCATTCTACTGCAGCGAGAATAAACTTTGGAGTTGAGTTGTCTTTTGAATACTTCATGGTAAACTTAAAATATGGGCTACTGAATGGATATACTGGTATAACACGGTATATACAGCTATATGGATATACTGGTATATAACAGCTTCATTCTACGGCAACGACAAAAAATTTTTTGCAGTGGAGTTGTCTTTTGAATACTTAATGGTATATCAACAGAAAATATTTTCTAGAGAAAATTAATTGTTAAATAAAAGACATAAGGTAAAAAATTGTTTTGTATAACTTCCAAACTATATATTCGACATGTTATTTCCAATCAAATTCAGTTGACAACACACGTGCAGACGATGAAGCAAGTCGAAAATCTTTTTCAATTCGGAGGCGACCCCCTCCCGGCAGTATCCAGGTTCGGGTCGGGGCGATATTGTGCAGCGATTGGATGAATCGCGAGCATTTTCCGCGCTTTCAGTAAGTGATCATCTCGATTTTTTCCTCTGGACAATATCCAGCCGCAATATATTGCAGCGGATGCAATAAATAAAACGGGGTCGATTCAACCGCCGCTGATTAAACGGCCATCCATGTTTTATTGCGATAGATTTTCCCCTTCCAAATAAATAAATAAATGTATATGGACTGAGAAGATGGAACTGCTGCACATTTCAGGAAAGAAAGGGACATTTTTTTTTTGTCTTCCATTTTAAAAATAATATTACAGTCTTAAAAAAATATGCATAAAATACGTTAATTTAATATCTTAATGTATATTCATTTTTGTGTGACATTTAAGATTGTTTTTTGTTGTCAGACACGTCTAGAAAAGTGCTAAAAACTATGAATCGTGTATGCTTTCATGCATATTGATTAAAATAATACTTATATGCTATATATATATATATATATACTTATATGCTTACATATGTGTATTTTTTGTATGATTTTTTTTTCTTTATTTTATTAATTTTTGATGATAAAATTTGACTTTAAAAAACTGGACATTAAACATAAAAAAATGTTTTAATGATTTTCTATTCAGTGCGCGATAGCATGATTTTTTTTTTTTTTTTTCTATGTGGTTTTAAAACCTAATTTAATTACTAATTCCAGAAAAGGTGATAGGATGCAATTTATTTCATTCAAAACTATTTTCATTGATCCCTATCCATCACATAAAACTAGGTTTGACTTTACTTGATATTTAAAGAAAATGGTAATGATTTTTCTTGTTTGCATGGCATTAAACCTAATTTTTTACTATCAAACCTGTTATTTGTGTCGTCCTATCCATGCATAAAACTAGGTTTGATTGTACTTGATATTTAAAGAAAATGGCAATGATTTTCCTGTTTGACATGGCATTAAACGTAATTTATTTACACTCAAGTCTTTTTTTTTTTTTTGTCGTTCTTTCCATTGCATAAAACTAGATTCGATTGTGCTGGATATTTAAAGAGAAAAAAAAATTAATGTTTTCCGGGTTTGGCATGGCATGAAATGTAGTTTATTTACATTCAAGCCGGTTTTTTTTTTTGTGTCGTCCTATCCATTGCAAAAACTTGTTTGACTGTACTTGATATTTAAAGATAAAGGTAATGATTTTCCGAATTAGGCATAGCATGAAACGTAATTTATTTACATTCAAAACCTGTTTTTCGTCCTATCCATCGCATAAAACTAGGTTTAACTGTATTGGATAATGATTTCCCCTGTTTAACATGCCATTAAATGTAATTTACTTACACTAAAACCTGTTTTTGTGTCGTCCTATCCATCGCACATAACTAAGTTTGACTGTATTTGATATTCAAAGAAAATGATGATTATTTTTTCTATTTGACAATTTTAAACATAATTTTTTTTGAAAGGAATTAAACGTGCTGCATTTTCATTGAATTTGAGTTAGTTTTAACTTGAGGTTTTATAGAATCCTAAAAATTAAAGTTAAAAGTAATTGCAAATAAGCTCTTTTGTACCTCTGTAAATCAGTGTTAATAAATTATAAATGTATTAAAATTTTTAAATATCGACAAAACTTGCAAAACATCATGAAAATAATGCATTTTTTTTTTTTAAAATGCAATAATTATAAAACGATAATTATTAAAATATTTTGTAAAGTTCTAACATAAAATCTTTTAAATGTCCCGATACATTAGGTTATCTCTGTTGTTTACTCACCCAATATCCTGTAACTTTCAGCATTTCTTAATTTAAATAAATAAATAATTATTAGAAAAGGAAAACCAAAAACAGACTCCACATTGCTTGGTTGCCTGTAATAGCCCCTTAACTGGCGAGCAATCAGCAGCGACCTCTGCCGGTCGGCCGCGAAAGGACATTTCCTTTCCTAATTACACGCTCTGTACGCGCTAGTGACCAAGAAAGCTTTGATTGAAAACTTGAATTCATTACTGAATGCAGACTCCGCTTGGCTTTCCCATTAAACGTTTGCCCATTAATGGGCGAAAACGATCTAAATAGAATTTCCCTTTTTTGACTTCGTGTCGCTTCAAGTGTTTCTTATGAGACTTTTTTTTTTTTGTTTTGTTTTAGGTTTTGGATTCTTTGTGCCATGTCCTGATTCTCCTTTTTGGACAATGAAACAGATATTTTAGGTTTTTGTGCGGCTTTCCAATTGTTTGTTTTTATATTGCCGTAGTAAAGATAATAACATTCTGAGACTTTGTTTTCGGCATAAATTATATATTTGTTGCATGGATTTTTTTTTTTTTTTTTGAACTATTTAAATTTTTTTTTTCAGTTTAAATTTGAATTTAATTCCTTTTTTTTTTTTTTTTAACGTGAGGTCGAATGTTTTTTATTTTGAAAATTTCCATTTTATTTCAAAATGATGTTTTTAATTTTTTTTTTTTTATTTGTGAGACACAATCTATGTGCTCTGGTTACGTTCTTGATATAGCATTAAATTTTGTTATTCAACATTTAAAACAGGAATTTTAATTTAAAGATAAGTTATGTTGTTGGAATGTAGATAATACGAATTGATATCATTAGAATACATTAATATGGATATGTATCGTTTATATTTTGTCATGTTTAGTAGGTTAGGTTTAGGTTTTTCACCGTAGGTAGAAGTTTGATTTGGCTCCGTGACGCTGCCTTTTTTAAGGGGCGGCCTGATGGCCAAGTGGCAAGCGCTCTGGCCTTTAGTACCACAGACTTCAGGTTTGAATCCTGGTGATGGCATGGATGTTTGTTAGTGGTTCGGATTCCACTTTTAACTGTTGCTCCTGTCTATTTAGCCCTCATGTGCACAAAATGATCGTAAAGCGACAAACCAAATCGGCCTTTTACGGGGGGTACGGTTGTCAACCCAACGGTCTACAGTTATATTAGACTGGAATATTCATGCAACCGCTGAGACTCGAACCTGAAACTGTCACCAAGCGCTAGACACTCGCCCATCAGTCCCCGAATTCTTTTCTAAAAAGCGGCGGCCTGGTGGCTAATTGGCTAGTGCTCTGGCCTTTCGCTTCAGTTTCGAATCCTGGCAGTGGCATGGATGTTTGTGAGTGGTTCGGAATCCACGTTAAACTTGTCCCGGTCTAATTAGCCTAAAGTGTGCACAAAATGACCTTAAAGCGACAAATCAAACCGATCTCTAAAAAGCTTTAGAACAATTTTTCGATAAATTTGAAAATAAAATCACTATTGTTATTTAATTTTTGTTATCAAAAATTATTTTTATTTAAAAAATTATTTAAACCTAACCGATCATTTATGATCGACTTCAAAATGACATAATTTTTTAAATATATTTATTATATGTATCCGACACTTTTTTTAAAACTATTTTTATTCGAAATCGATTACATCCAAATCGGTTTTTTTCAATTACTATTTTTAAACTAACTTACTTCATTATATATATAATATGTAAAAAAAAAAAAAAAAAAGAGCATGTTTTTCCGAGAAATTTTATTCATATTTCTATAAAGGTCTGATACTCTCTTTTCCTACTAGTTAATTATCTAAAGGATCATTTCGTGAATATTTTGACGGTAAAACCACCAAAAAGAAAAGAAAAAAAAAAAAAAAAAATTCCCCAAACCCTCGATATTCAATTTACAATTTAATTAAAACCCACTTTCTTCAACTGTCAGAAAGACAAAAACAAAATCGGGTGTTAGTGCAAGAAGAATTTAAATTAAATTTTCTTATTTTTTAATGTTCGGAAAGAATTACATATATATATAAGAAGAAGAGTAGAAACGAAATGATGAAAATAGAAAAAAAGAAAAGTAATATTCGATTAAAATTCCTTTGGAATCGTCATATCCGAAGATATCCCCCCAAGGCTCACTTATCCGGCCCGGGCATATTTACAAATTGCTTTTCTGTTCTAATTTTAAATAGCGTGACGCCTTTTTCATTCTTTTTTTCCTAGCAATTTGCTTTTGAAAAGCCTTCATTCAATTCCAGATAGGTATCATTACGATTAATCCAGCAGTTAATTTCACACTGAGTCGTCTAATCGAAAAATTCCAATTTTTATTTCTTTTCGTTTTCAACTACTACTGGTTGTGTCAATTAAAACGTAGGGGATGATAGAAGACCTGGATTAATTACTTTGGCTCGGGTCAATCCCACTCTACACATCTAATAGGTTATTTGTCTGATTGTTTTGAGCTGTGTTATTCGATTTGTTCTTTTTTATTCTTTTTTGTATTATCATTCCATGCCTCAGGCCATTCGTTTGTTACGGCTTGCCTGCGCACGTTTGTTGCAATTCATCTCTTTCTTTCATTTTTGTCCCCTTCTTTCTATTTTCTACCCCCACCCCCTCCCCGTCCCAAAAAATATCGTCTGGAAGATTTTCTGTTTGATTTGAACCTACCACCACCTTTCCATTTTCTGTTTTAAGTCCAGTTCGTTTTGCTGGCTCGATATCGTATGGTTACTTTTTTGGCGATTAATCGCCAAATTTTAAATAAACGTACACTAAACTTTTTTTCGATTCCTTCTATTAGCTCACACTCTCTATATATATCTTATAAATCTAATTTTCAATCGTTAATAAAATACCTTTTATTCATCCACTCAAGTTCAAATACATTTTTCTTTTGAACTTGTAGTGAATGACACTGGATGTTAATACAGTTTTTTCAAATATTAATTCAGTAATTAAATTTAATTAATTAATTTTAGTTTTTTAGATTTAAGTTGTATATATCTACCAATAGATAGCGCCATATTAACTTAATTTTTTTTTTTTTATATATTACTTGTTTTATATATGGTTGGTTATATTACTGGAAATTTTTTCTATGTAAAAATGCTTAAAAATATGTAAATTTGCATCTGATTTGTTTTGAAAATATTTATAAAAGACATACAGCAATTTTGTTTTTATCTGAAAAAACATTCTGTGCTATGCATATTTTTTAACAAAAATTTTGTTGGTGTCTTCTATGCATTAGTGTTTAAAAATTAAATCATATAGAAGTGTATTTGGTTCTGAAATATGTAGTTTTTAGACAAAAAAACAATATTAAAGACTTTTTTTATCTATACAATTTAGTATAGAAATCATAAATTGCCATCGATCGTTTTCTTAAGTAATATGTTTTAACAAAATTTAGTTATAATTGGAAAAGCAAATTTAGCAATCAATCTTTTTAGAAATGGTAATCTTGATTATATTGTAAAAGCTTTAAAAATCTAATTTGGCTTAATGGGTATCTTAATCACATTCGAATTTTTCTATTGCAAGTAGTTCAAGAAATAATTTTGTGACAAAAAGTAAAATTTTTATAATAGCTAAGTATAACAAGCTAATGCGTTTGCATGAAAAAAAAAAAATCTTTATTTTATAAAATTATAACCTACTTATTTATAATTTGTACTACTATTAGGTATAATACTTGCATTTTTATATATAGTGCTGATGAAATTAAATTAATTTTAATAAAAGTATCGAAATTTTTAAATATGAATTCACATTTTATTTAAATACATAATTTGATACTTAGCTAGTTAAAATTACGTCTGCTTCTATTGATTAAATTTAAATTTTTCTGTGTAAATTAATAAATTAAATTATTAAATCAAATCAACTTGAAACAATTTTTTTTTTTTTTTTTTTTTTTTTTTTTTTTTTTAATATTTTGTGTCCGAAAACACCCATTTGGCTGTTATTCGACGCTTGGCGAATTGGCTTGGGAGAGTGGCAACCCTAAACCTTAACGAGAAAACTGATTGCAATAGTAATCTGGGCTGGCAACAAATGAACTAACTCTATTTAATAAATTCCAATTCCTTGATGAGTTTCTACAGAAACCCATTATAGCATTGCGTCTTGTTATTAAGGATTTTTTTTATAAATATATACCTATCTGCACTCTCTGAGCTTTGTTTATCTTTTCACCGTTGTTATTTTCGTCATTGAATTAAGCTATGTAATTGTAAAAGAGAATTTCTTTCTGTTTATTATTTTTTTCCCTTCTGTATTTTCCCCTTTCAACTGTTCCGTAACGTTCCACTCTGTATAGTGTTGTTTTTAGTCGTTGTCTTTTTAAATGTGTGTAAATAAAAAAAAAAAAAAAAAATGAATTATTTACTGTTTATTTTGTAATTTTTTGTTTTATTAATTTTTTTACTATTTTAATTTTTATATTACAGTGTTATCTTTTCTTTAAATACTATATATCTTTCATCTATTACTAAAAATGTTATGAAATTTGTTTTGTTTTTCAAAAATATTCTTTTTATTATAAAATATTTTATTCATAAAAGAGAAAAATAAAATATTTTATAAACATGAAAGGGAAAAAATAAAGTGTTTTTTTTTTTTTTAAAAGGAAAAAAATATTCTATTAATAAAAAAATTAATTTTTTTATTAATTTTTTAATAAAACTATTTTTAATTAAAAGTAGGTGTAGTAATGTAAAAGTCGGAAACCTACCACAATTTCCTCATATTATAGATAATGCAAATATTATCCGTTAATTTGTTTTGCATTGCGTTAAAGTTAACGTTTGTACATTGTTTAATTACTTGTGTTAATTATAATAATAAAATCTTAAATTTTTTTAAGTATTGTTGATAATATCATAATGTATTGGAATGAGATCATGAAAATGATAACAGTTGCTTATTTGTTTTGTTTTCTGTAACATTTCCAAACTAATAAATATAGGAAAAAAAAAAAAAAACATTCCAAACTATTAAAATTTACCTTTTAAAATTACATTCAATAATGTCTGAGAAATTTTCATAAAACTTTTTTTCCCCTTAAACATTATTTATGAAACTTAAAAATTTTCTTTGCGATTATAAAATTTTCTGATCTTCAATTTCCATTATACAATGTTCTATTCGAAACATTTTTATACCGAAGTTATTTTAAACTTAAGAATTGGATGCAATTTAATACATAACAAAAATATGCAAATTATGTTGATTTCTTGGCTTAAAAGATATTTATTAATGCAAAAATCTAGGCAAAAAACGTATAACCTATTAATAATTCTAGGTCATAACGGTATTTTTAAATGGTTATTAAATTTTCATGAGATAGCAATCCGGACTATTCCGGTTCTTGCATCCTTTATTGTCTAGCGGCATTGAAAAGTGAACTTAATCCGGTAATCTTCCGTCCGCAAACCCACATCCTTGTGTGATAATAGATTCGATAATGATAATAAAAAGAAGAGCGATACAGGTGAATGGTTGTAAAATTTAGATGAGGAATATTGATTTTTTGACTCGGGGTGTAATGTAAAATAATAAACAAATTGGGTCTTGAAATGAAGGATTGTTACTTTTAATGAAAATGCAGTTTATTACATTTTGCGGAGTACAATATGTTTTTTTGATATTGCGAAAGAAGCAAAGTTATTCATCTTTTGGGGAGTGATTTTCCAACACTACTGTTATACTTTTTCTAACGTGCGGTAAAATAGCTGCTCAATTACAGTAGTTTTCGTACTTGAATCCACTGATAGCGTTCGTTGCAAATACTGCTTTCAGAAAAGAGGAAATTGGATTGTAATTGGGACGTCTCAAAGCGTCTCTCATTGCCAATTGATTTTCAGCATGGCTTCAGTTTTCTGATTTTCACCTGTACGACACGAGCTGCCTAATGGCCATTTGGCTAACGTTCCCACTTTTTGTACCACATGCTTCAGGTTCGTATTTTGACCGTGGGATGGATGTTTGTTAGTGGTTTGTAATTCATATTAAGCTGTAGGCCCCGGTCTAAATTAGCCTAACATGCGCAAAAAATGGCCATACAGTGACAAATTAAACCAAACCACACCTGTACGACACGAGCTGTTTATGGCCAATTGGCTAGCGTTCCTACCTTTGGTACCACATGCTTCAGGTTCGTATTTTGACAGTGGCATGGATGTTTGTTAGTGGTTTGTAATTCATATTAAGCTGTAGGCCCCGGTCTAAATTAGCCTAACATGCGCAAAAAATGGCCATACAGTGACAAATTAAACCAAACCACACCTGTACGACACGAGCTGCTTATGGCCAATTGGCTAGCGTTCCCACCTTTGGTACCACATGCTTCAGGTTCGTATTTTGACAGTGGCATGGATGTTTGTTAGTGGTTTGTAATTCATATTAAGCTGTAGGCCCCGGTCTAAATTAGCCTAACATGCGCAAAAAATGGCCATACAGTGACAAATTAAACCAAACCACACCTGTACGACACGAGCTGCTTATGGCCAATTGGCTAGCGTTCCCACCTTTGGTACCACATGCTTCAGGTTCGTATTTTGACAGTGGCATGGATGTTTGTTAGTGGTTTGTAATTCATATTAAGCTGTAGGCCCCGGTCTAAATTAGCCTAACATGCGCAAAAAATGGCCATACAGTGACAAATTAAACCAAACCACACCTGTACGACACGAGCTGCTTATGGCCAATTGGCTAGCGTTCCCACCTTTGGTACCACATGCTTCAGGTTCGTATTTTTGACAGTGGCATGGATGTTTGTTAGTGGTTTGTAATTCATATTAAGCTGTAGGCCCCGGTCTAAATTAGCGTAAAATGCGCAAAAAAATGGCCATACATTGATAAATCAAACCAAAACCACACCTGAACGACACGGAAATATAGGACAGTTAGCTCTAGCTGTTTTCCTAGAAGGCAGTATCTTTTACTGATTACACCTCGGTGGTTTATTCAGGGCATACATCAATAGAACACAAGCCCATCGATTTAAAAGAAAAAGCATCGTAAACATATTATTGAATTTGGTAAGATAATAGGACCAGATTTTTTTTTTTAAGATAAGGTATCAAGTAGAATTTTTCTGTTTTTCTTCTTTTTTTTTTTTTAAAGATAACAATACGCTAACATTTTTGAACAATGTCATTTATCATTAGTGTTCCTATGAATAAATAATGCATGGCGAAAAGAAGAAAAAGAACTCACTTTAAAATCTAGCGCAGTTTTAAATTTAATATCCATTCAAACACATTAAACCATAATCATAACCAAATCTGTCTAATGTCCATCGGACCACACCTGCTCAAACCTGCAACAAAGTGCCCCATTGTGATCGCCAAAAATGATGAACATATTTTCCTCTTCTATTGACCGATCTCCTTTACTTGAAGCCCCGGCTAATTACACTTTCCGATAAAAGGTTTTGGCCCCGCTCGCGCAGAATCACTGCACAGCGCACCGAAACCCTTCTTCTTTCACCCCCTCACCAATCACGTGACCACTTAATTTCGCAGCATTACGTAATCTGTTTTGCATTTAATTAGGTCATTACGAAAGCCCGAAAAGGAGTTCTTGCAGACAAAAAAGATTGATAACCCATGCATGTGTTTTGCTTTATTATAGGTCCCCTGCGAGCTTAGCCGTAGATAATTACCGTGTGCTTCGAAGTTTAAAAGAGAGCCCTAAAGTATGGAGGGAAGGGAGGTATGAAAAAAAAATAAATAATAAAGCTCTAGAGCCCAGCAAGCAAATAATGACAAAAATGAAAAAAAAAGAAGACTTGCCCATCTAAACACCCACACTGGTTTCAAGATTTGTATATTATGTTTAGTGTATATAACTTTTAACTGTGATAACAGGGTTGTGTGGGATACTTTTTTTTTTTTTTTTACCAGAACTTATTGCCTTTCAAGGTAATAATTATATTTCTTGAGGTTATGTTTCTTTAAAGAAGCCGTTCTGAGTTTTCGGGGTTAATTAATCCCGACTTCTTTTTATTGAGTGCCCGATCAGAGCGATAATAACGGGCTTTGCGGATGGTTTGAGGTCTTTTTGAAAAGTTTTTAGCGTGATGGAGTGAGTTTGTTGTATCATCTCCGGCATTAATTTTTTGTTGTTGTTTTGAGAAGAAAAGTTGTTTTTTTTTTAAAGTTTCGTTTAGAAAATAACAGGATTTATGTTAGAAAATGGTTTTTCTGTATGTGTTTTTTTTAATTTGGGATAGAAATTAATACATGATAGAAAAGGATAATTATTTTGTTAAATATTTTTGAAGAATTGTATGATTCATATTCGTTATCGTGTGGTCATCAGCTCGTTAAATAAAATTCTTAAATACTGTTAAAACTGTTAATTGTCATATTGTCATAATTACATTAATAATTATTATGACAATATATTATCTGCACAGATTCTTTTTATGAGAATTAAATCAGTTAACTATTATCTCCTATATCCTTTCATACACTCATGGCCTAATAGGCTGCCTGCATGGCGTTGGTACCACTGACATCAAGTTTTATATTGATAGGAATTTAATAAAAATTGGGAAAACCTTAAAAAAAAAAAAAATAAACAGTCGGAAATAGTGCTTTTATGCTATTTCCGACTGTCAATGGATTATTTAAAAAAAATTTTTTTTTATGGAAAAAAATAGTGCTAATAGTCGTGCTAATAGTGCTAATAGTCGGAAATAGTGCTTTATGCTATTTCCGTATTCTTAACTGTACACTGTAAATGCATTCGTGTTGCAAAATAATTTTTGCCATAAGATTTGTATTTTTCTCGTTGATAGATTCTGTAGTGAATGATTTACTATCAAAATTTTTGTTCTTTTTATTAATGATAGTAATTATAAAAACTAAATGTTGACATATGGGGTCAATAGCGTCAAGAGGTTAATATCTAAACCCCAGTAAAAAAATTTATTTCAAAAAAAAAAAAAAAAACCCAGATATAAGGATAATAAAAAAAACTTTTTGTAATTTTTTTTATAGGTAATTTTGAACTTTAAAAACTTCATCCTTAATTGTGTATTTATTAACATTTTCAAAAACATGCACTGAAAAAAAAATTGTACAGTTATAAGAATTGACACGTTGGCATTTATCATTTTTATATGAGTTTTTTGTTTGTTTCATTTATGTTTGTATGTGTTAGAATACAGATATTTTCAGTTTTTTTAACATCTTGTGGATAAACTGACCCAGAACTTGAAACTGAACTAACTGAACTAGAATTAAGAAATTCACAGCCATTATGCCAATCCAAAACAGCTTTCTCTCGGAAGAGACATCACCCTCCTTAAATCTCCAGATGCAATTACAGTCTCAAAGCTCATTTCTCTGTTTCACTCGATTGGGACTTTTTTTTTTTTTCTTGCCGAGACTGCAGTCTCCCCGATAATTATTACTCGCGGGTTAATTATCGCCGAATTGTCTCACGTCGATCGAAAAGTCTGTGCTGCTGCGACGGCATTTTCACCGATCATAAGCAATCTCCAGTGATTCATGGTGCCACTGCGGGTATAATACGTGTCACCTTGCCTTCTCCTTTTTAATTGAATTTGGAGCAGTTAGCCGCTCTCGCCCAATGCTGAAACTCAATAAAGCGACGAGGCCTGGACCCTGTGTCGTTAATCAAGGCCTGGGCAACACGTACACGCGCACCTACGTATATATCCGTCCGTCCCCGTATTGGTAGACCCGAGTCAGTTTGTCTTCTTAATTTGTTGGCTGGCAGAAAAGCAATTATTGAAAAGCGGATTCGATAAATCATGGAAAAATCATTTCCTGATAAAATTGGGGATGGGGAGGGGAAGGGACTGAGAGGACAGGAAAAGGGGGTGGAGGCGGATGGCAAGCAATATTGTCGCTGGACTGCTTTGACATCGAACGCAGGTGTGATATTAGGAAACGTTACTCTGGCTATAAGTCATTGCCTGCCTTTTTCTTGGGGATTGTATGCCTTGTGCGAAGCGGTTGGTTTGTGGTATATTGGGAACTGGTTCTGGTTTTTATATATGATAAGTATATTTTAAGAGGTAGAGTTAACCAAAAAAATATATAATGCATTTAAGAAACTCGTTGATGAAGAATGTAAGCTTAATGTTTGCATCCAAAAAAAAAAAGCGTATTATTTTTACGTTTTATTAATTGTAGGTCCTATGTACAACGGGATATTTTATTTACTATTATTAAAAATGTTTTTGTGTGATTTAATATTTTTAGCTTTTGTTTTGCGTTTTTCTAAAAATGGCTTTGTTCCATTATTGATCCAGTTTCGAAGAAATAATTAAAAATAAATTTGCAGAAAAGTAATTCTTTATTGATATTTTTTAAATTAAAAAAGATGTTCTGTAAAATTTATAACATATTTGCATTTTAATTTTTTTTATTTCATTGATTTACTAACTATATTAAAAGGCCCAGTTTAATCATTGGAATATCTAAGAATTCAGTGCAGCTTGTCGATTATATATAAATTATAACCAGTAATTTACTTATGAACTTCTGGAGAATTTTTGTTCGTAATCATAGATAATTGGAAAATTAAGGTTAACTTTTACAGCTAAATATTATTAAACTGAGGAAATTATGTACTAATAAATGCTTTAAAAACTGCAGTGGCATATTTATAAAAAATTGTACAAGACTATCCAGTTAACTGTGAATTTTTTTATATTTTCTGATTGTATAACTGGCCGCAGTTTTCATTACATTTTAAACTAATTTTTTTTGTGCTCGAAATAACTACCCCACCTCATATCGCTCATGTCTGGTGGTAAAAAAAAAAAAAAAAAAAAAAAAAAAATAGCGTTATTGCTAGGTTTTGTAAAGATTTTATCCAAGGTTGATTGAATTTTTAAAATGGCAATCATGAGTTTAGTGATGAGTTTTGAACCTAAGATATATAATGAACAGAATTGCCTTATATGCAATATTTACCTTTAAATCACGTTTATGTAAGAATGAAATGAAACATTTGGGGTAATTTTTAACCTCGACTTGCAGGTTGAACGATGGATGCATACTATTGACTCTGAATTCTTATATATTTTCTCATTTTTCTCTCATTTCTTATATATTTCATCTCATTTCCAAGTCAGAAATTAGCTACTATCATTCCCAAACGGATAAGAAACGATTATCCGAATTATGAGGTATGATAGCCTAAACGATGGACACATTTTATTGATTCTGAAGCAAAATACTTTTGATATATTTTCCTCTGTCTATCTCTATATATAATTGTTCCAAGATCTCATTAGCTACTCTCATTCCCATGTAATTTGAAACGATTATCCGATTTATGCGTTCACGAACATGCGTTGTCCTCAATTATTATAAAACCAAATCCTCGCAGTTTAGTGCTAGTCCCCTGGTTAATTCTTCCCCCGACTTGAAACGGCCTCCCCGTCACAGTGATGGAGCACTAAATCTATACTGGCCGAAATTACCGGCTCGGCATTCCGCTAGCCGAGGGTCACTATTTCATGGCTATAATATCTTGATCTGTTATTTTTATAGATAAAGAGGCCGCCTTAAATACAGGCCGCTTTTGAAAAATCTACGGAGGCGCCATAAGTTATTGAGTTTGGACAAGGAATATTTGTTGTGTTTTCTTATTACTTTTCAAGAACGATTTAGTTTCTTGATCAACTGCTGCGATCTCCCTTCGACCTTTTTATCGAGTTGTTTAATAAAGAAAGATATTGATATTGATCTTTGTCCAAATTAACTTAATGTTTATTGGTTGTTTAGAATGGTTTGGATACTTGTTTATAAAAATATATATATGGAAAGATCACGAAATCTCTTGCACGTAACGATCATTTTTGAATTTTCAAGAATCCTTTTATTTAATGTAGTAATCTACGAGTAGTTAAATTCGTTATGAAAATTTGTAATTATTTCGAAATTTGGTAACATCACAAAAAGAATATATTCAAATTTGGCAGAAGAGAATATTTATGTACATTTTTTATTGTATTCTAAATTGTAATCAAAATTATAATTCTTATTAATGTATCTATATGTTTTGGCGAAGGTATTTTCAGAAGGAAAAACTTAATTTTCTCGCTTAAAAAAAAAAAATTGTGAATTTTATTCTTATGTTATACAATTCGTGTAAAATTGCCCTTTCGTAAAATTGCTCTTTTGTCATTTTAATTCGCGTAAAATTGCTCTTTTGGAAAATTTGTCATTTTAATTCGCGTAAAATTGTCCTCTTGTAAAATTTCCCATTTTTAATATGCGTAAAATTGCCCTCTTGTAAAATTCCCCATTTGAATTCTTCTAAAATTGTAGTCAAGCAAAATGCCCCATTTGAATTCTTGTAAAATTTTATATTTTAATTGTAAAATTGCCCTTCATAGAACTAATATCTTGTCTTATAGGCATGTTTATCCCATTATTTTTAATTAATGAAAAGACACATACCTAAAAAAAAAAAAAGGGGTTAGATTCATAAATATTATGCAATTAGGGCAAGGTTTATTTCAATTGATTCTAATTCCAGTAACAGTCGTTTTAAAGCAATGCAATTGCCTCATTTCCCGTCTCATTGTTTAAACGTCTTCTCCGTTTTTAAAAAAGAAAAACAAAACCGAAAACCGTCGCCTACTGGTGTAATTTCCGATACTTCCTGTCACTTCAAAGGCTTCCGACTTCCTCGTTTCTTTATCAGCGCTCCATAGTGTTTGCCGTCCCATTTGATCAGCCGTTTTTAAGTGCGGCGTCGAAAAATGTCGAATCGGCGCTCTGTCGACACTGCTGCAGCTGAGACCATATGTTAAATGTCGCGAGTCCGCACAAGATCCTTTTCGAAACATTTTATTTCTTGTGTTTTATCACATTGCCACCGTTGTACAGCTGTCCCGTTGCCAGTTGTGAAGGTCGACACCATGCTCATAAAACAGCATTTAGCCATGCTATTTCTTATTCTTTTTACTACTTTTATGCATCTGATTTCTGTTTATTAATTGTTAACGATCCATGTCACACGATTATTCGCGTAAGCTGGTTGGTGATTGGATTTATTGGTAAATATGCCATCATTTCGTCAAGGATTGTTTGTACTTAATGTAATCATTGATGGCAAGGTGTGAATTTTGAAACTGGGAATGTGTGGCGTGCAAATATGGCATCTCTTGCGAAAATATGTTTTAAACTGTTTGTCTTTAGGAAACCAGACATCGTGATAATGGGATTTTTGAAACCTATTTGAGTTTAGTGAAATATCTTGCATTGTAATTATCGGGTAATTCTTTGCCTTAAAGTACACAAGAACTTTCGAAAGGAAATTTTGAAATTATTGAAATACTTCATCTTTGACACATTTTTGGATTGAATATATTCTTATAGGCGAAAAATTGATACTGTTGCAAAACATAACTCAAAATGAAATTAATATTTTTAAAATTTCTAAGTTAGCATTTGTTTGCACTAACATTCTACATGGAATAGATCTATGGCAAATTTATATCTTTATTATTTATTATTTTCTATTGGTTTAAATGTTGTCGATACAAAATTCTTTAAAAAGTAGTTTCAAAACTATTACAGTAAAAAGTTTTTATGTAGCTGGGATCATTTTCAAAACCTATTTCCTATACACTCTTATGTTGGAAAACTTTGTATACATATATTTTTCATTTGGATCAAACTTGTTTTACAGTGTTTGACGTTAAAAATAAAAAGCATAAAATTTAATTCTGAGAAGAAGTTAAAGCAATATTTTATTTAAAAATATTTTTATCAAAAATGATAAATATATTAAAATGCTACTGAATTATCAAGTTCACAAGCTTTAAGAGAAAATAAAATGATTTTTTTTAATAATGGAATTCTGAAAATTTTCTGAGCTCTAGTTTAGAAAAAGAGTTTAAAATTTGTTCAATTTTTATCTAGAGTTCCTCCCTATTAGTAAAAGCTTTTTATCTGAAATGGCCTTGATTTAAAATATTGTGCCTGTTTACAATTGTTTTGATTAAATTTATTTAAAACCTTTGAATTTCACTTAAAAAATATCACTTTAATAATTTTTTTTGTACACTCTTATATTTTAAAATTCTAATAAAATTTGCAAAAAAAAAAAAAAAATTATATTGATTTAAAAATTTATAATTAAAAAACAAACTAATAGTTTTTTTTTTTTTTCGTGTCTCTGTGTAATAAATGTGTAGATAATACACCTTTCTCAAGTTATATCTTAATTAGTTATACGTTTGTTCAGGTTTAAATTTTGTCGACACATTTTTTTTTTTAACTATACAGTAATTGTTTTAAAATGTACAACAAATTCTTAGTTTAACAAATAAAAATAAAAATGATTTGGGAATTTAGGATAATTTTATGTTCTATTCCATACGTTTAAAGAAAACTTTTATAAGCACTTTCAAAGCGTTTAGATCAGAAATATTAGTAATATATTTTGGAGAGAACACAACAAAAAAAAAAAATTCAAATAAGAAATAGTTATTAATTTTTAAATGGAAATGAATTCTGATCTACATAAATAAAATAAAAAAAAAATGCTGTTAAGTTTCTTCTTTATTCTTATAAACATTTTTTTTTCTTTAAATCTCTTCAAACTTTTCTGAACTGTTTATTAACAAGTATAAAAAAATTTTCGGCACTTAAATTCTTTACTTATCCAAATAACAAAAAAAAGTCTTGCCAGTTAAAAATATCAATCTTGAAAATTTTATAATACATTTACATCATTAAATCGAATAATTTCATTAACTGTCGCAATATCAAAAAATAAGTTATTCATATTATCATAATTTATACGCTTGAAATCATAAATTTTTAAATTAAAATCATATTATTTATACGCTAAAGTGAAATGTGAACACAAAATTGTATAATTCTGAATGAAATACGATTAAACACTCAGTCTTTGAAATAACACTTCATTAAAAATGGATATAGCCTCTAGTTAATTTACACATTGACTTATCTAAGTTTTGATTCACAAACAGCAACACTTTACCCATACTATTTTATTAAAATTAAAAACTTTATAAAATTTACTTTTGGCTACTTTTGGTTTTGGCTAATTTTAGGATGCAATATATGGGAAAAATCAAACAGCAAATATAAACAAACTTTCAAACAAAACCTGCAGCCAGATAGATTCCCTTTTAAATCAAATGCTGCGAATAATTTTAATATTTTTAAATAATAAAAACATTAAGTAATGCTTCACAGAGTAAGTTATACAGTCAATATTGATGAAATATTTGAAGGTAAATATATTGAAACTATCATTTCCGATTAAGAAAATCTACTTTCGATTTAAAAAAGATAAAAAAAACTGCGATATTTAAAATGCTTAAATTACAAGCTTTTCAAAAATGTAAAATCGATGTTTTGGTCAAAAAATCGCGTTTTAAAGGTGTTTGTGTACCTTATTGCGTTTTTGAAATATATTTGTTAGCTGTAGTTTTAAATAGTGAAATATATATAAGGAATTGCAATAGATCCACATCGTACAAAAGCACCAGAGTCTTCTCAAAATTGAACGTTATGTCAATTGCCGGTTTGAAAAACGCTTATCATTAAACCTTATAAGTTAATTTAATCCTAGAAAAGTAGCTTTGTTTTATGGAATATTTGTAATAAGTATTTTTCTGTAGCAAGTTCTGCTCGAAATATTTTACTAATTGGTTTTACTTTTATTTCAGATTCAAACCTGTAGTTAAATACCACCAAGAGCCCAAGAAGATCTGATACATTGTTGACAAAAACTCCACACCATGAAGCAAAAAAGGTGAAGAAATCTTCCGTTTTGTGTGCACCTTACTATTCGCCATCCAATGCGAGTGACCTGCTAAAAAGCCTGACATCATCATTAAGGGAAAAATTCCCGTACCTTTTAAAGAATCCTTTATTTTTGTTTATTGTTTTATTACCATTCTTTGCAACTGGTTGAAAGGCGAAGAAGATCCATCTTCCCATGCCCTATCCGATAGGGTGGAAAAAGTTTTAGCTTAACCTATTGGTGGTAACTTTTATATTTTTTGAACCGTTGTCTACCCAAGGTTTCATCCTGGTACCCATACGTAAAAAGCGGAACTCCAATCTCGCCACAACGGAGTCCCCATACGGCAACTACCCGACGGACTGCTGTCCATCGAGCCACATGAGTATGATGAACCCTCCTGGCCACCACGGTGACCAGCACCACATGATGGGCATGATGGCCAGCCACCACGGCGGTATGGCCACCATGCAGCAGATCCAGCCGCCGCAACAACAGCAACAGCAGCAGCAACAACAGCAGCAGCAGCAACAACAGCAACAGCACTTTTCCCCGCCCGGAGGCCCCGGGGCCAGCAGGTGCTGTGCGGGTTGCGGGGCCAAGATCATGGACAGGTTCCTGCTGCATGCGCTTGACCGGTACTGGCACAACGGGTGCTTGAAATGCTCGTGCTGTCAGGCGACGCTAGCGGACATTGGCAGCTCGTGCTTCACGAAGGGAGGGATGATTCTCTGCAAAAACGACTATGTCAGGTAGGTTTACCATTCACCACTTATTGCATGCATTGGTATTATACATTAGAGTTCCGTATAATGCGGTTATTCTATGAATATCGATGGTTAGTTAGAAAATCGTAATCTTCTAATATAAGTTTAATTATCTAATAAGTTTAGAGTGAGTATTGCCATGCTGATTTTAATAGTATGTATGCTTTACCATTTTTTAAGAAATAATTTTTAATAGTATTTTAAAAATAGCCATTTTATTGTTATGTTCTTAGGAATCAATTATATTTTAACTTAAGTCACAGTATCTTTGCTGCGTTATACTAGTTTTCATTATGCGGGGCTTTAATTTGTATATTATTGCATTCTTTCGAAGATTATTGAAGTATGATAGAATACGAAGTTTAAAATTGCACATTCTCATCATCAGAATCACTGCTGAATTGTTGTTCTGTTTATTTTTTTTTTCCTATTATAAATACATATTATTCATCATATTAGTGTTGATTGCGCACTGACTTGCGGATATATTCACAAGACACAATCCTCTAAGTAGATTTATATGATGTTGTTAATCAGAGTTCTCGTGTGAAATTCTTTGGTAAACATCATTGTATCACTTTCAGTTCCGATTATACTAGTCGAAATACGCAATGACTTATTGACTGATTGAATTATTTCGATACTGTTCTATAATTATCTCGCATTTCAGTTCAGATTATACTAGTCAAAATACGCAATGAATTCATTGGCGTGTTTTGATACTGTTCTATATTTATTCTGTACGAGGTACTGAAAGATTTCTGTTTAAAACTGAGATTGCCCAAGTGATTTTCAGTGTTCCTCTGTGTGTACTTGTTCTCTCCGGATAATAGCTTGTAGTAGCGAAATCAGCCTGAAAGCTCTGCATTTACGCGGCAAACATCCATCACACTTTAGTTAAGTACTCGCGTTAACTCTTTCTGTGCCTTTCAGACAAGTAAATTAGGCGCATTAATCATTAGGGCAATGGAAAAGCTCCACCACGCTGGGAATTGGGCTTGCTGCGAACGGGACCCAAAAAGCATTGGGATGATTGGCAAAGAATGATTGTTTGTTACATCATTCGATCGCGGTGGTAATGAATAATAATTGCCCCCTTTGCTTTTAATCGCCATTAACAGCCAGCCATCTTGCCTTTTCGGGACTAACAAGCGAAATCGACTTGGTGTCTTTTGTTGCTAGGCCTAATGAGGATTGTTGAGAACGTGGGATTAGGAATGGAGACCCTTACACTTTTCCCGCTGCAAGGCCATTGGATCCCTGCCCAATTATTTCCTTCCCAAAACTTTTTTTTTTGTCGTGCTGTGTCTCTTCCCTTCCACCCCCTCTATTATGTGTACTTTCATTTTTGCCTTGAAGTCTAGTCGATGCCTGACCTGATTTATTTTGGATGCTTTTCTTGAAGAAAAAAAAAAAAAAAGTAAGAAAGGCAAGGGATGCTTGTTTGTGTATCCGTGGTGCACAGTTCTTGATAATAATATATATATATATATATATATATAAAACAGCAAAGGTAAGAAGGGGTCGGTTTAAGAAATAAAAATACCTTGCCTTTCGAACAGCCTATTAGGCGTATTAGAAGCAAAACTTGAAGATAGAATCTTCAAGGTTCCTTCCATTGCGAATATCTATTCTACTCCTTTATCAAATATACTTTTTTTTTTTTTTGTTATTTTTGCGGGGAAAATATCTTTTAGGAAATTGGCGTTTAATGCAAAAATAAAAAAAAAAAAAAAAAAAAGAAAGAGAATTCCTCTTTGATCTATCTGAAAGGCTAGTTAAAAGTGACTTGGTTTGCATTGTAATGTTATTTTTAAAGGCCGCGCACAAGAATCGACAGCAAAGTACTCCATAAGGGTTTTAAGGTCTTAAACACTCGGGTCCTCCACCGAGCAGTCCTTTAAAAGCGAATTTTCCCCCAAAACCTTTTAAATGCTTAAACGGGCTTTTTGAGATTCTTAAGAGAGGTTGTTAACAAAGCGCCTATCGGGAAGATGCGAAAGCTCTTACCTTCTATTTATAGAGTTTTTTTTTTTTTTTTTTTTTTTTTTTTCCTTTTACTTCCTTCACTGTAATTCCTTCCCTCCCCACTCACTTTGAGTCAGTTTTCGGGAAAAAGCTTGTTATCGCCATTAGCATTTGATTTTCGTTAACTGTTTAAACCGTGGTTTTAGCTTTTAATGGCTTAGTGATGAGTTCCATTTAAATCATAATGGATGGTGGAATCGGTGCCTCTAATAGAGTCGGCTGTCTGTTTTTCCAAATGGTTTTTAATGGACACATCGAATTGAAATTGCTCTCTTAAATGGTATCTTTCATGTTTTCCTTGGGAGGGAGGGGGAGGGAAGGTGTTCCTTTTTCCTTTTGGAAAAATGGTTACAGTATTTATTTTAAATTTTGTTGAAATTCCTTGATGCATGCATTTGGATGTTTTTTTTTTTAATTCGCTTGCATTTGTATCAGTCTTCCTTCTACTTAATGGTTAAAATATTTTACCGTTTGCTAATTTATAATCTGACCCTATTAAGTTATTAGATTTTTGAAAGATAATGGACTTTGCTAGTGTTTTATTATTTTTAAAGTCCTTGCGTGCTTTAAAATGCCCGTAAACGGAACTTTTTGTTAAATTTTTTACTTTTTTTATTATTGAAATCCTTAATTTCTTTTCCATAGTTTCATTTCAGACTGTTTGGAATCTCATCTTGATGGCTTTAATTTTTTTTTTTTTTTTTT
The DNA here is from genome assembly GCA_021605095.1 of Caerostris extrusa. NCBI lineage: Eukaryota > Metazoa > Arthropoda > Arachnida > Araneae > Araneidae > Caerostris > Caerostris extrusa. The sequence continues at coordinate 35,727 of BPLR01014205.1, forward strand.
TTTCTAATTTTAAATAAAAATTTTTTTAGATTGCGTTTAAAAAAAAAAAAAAATCAATAAGACTTTAATATATTATTCAATCCATTAAATAAAATGGCGTCTCTTGAATTGTCTCAAAAAGAAGGGCAAGTTTTTAAATATGGTGTAAAAATAATTTTGGAATTGTAATTTTGACATACAACCATGATAAGTTAAACCAAATATTGCATCTTAAATTTTGTTCCCCATATTTAAGTGGTAATAATTATGTCTGTAGCCCGTAATTGGTCATTGCTTCCTAAATTGTAATGTGTAGAATGTGTACAAAACTTTGATTTCACTGGTCGACAATAATTTTGTTAAATGGTTAGTGTCAAAAGTTGGCAACAGTAGATTTTGGATCTGCTGTCCCTTGCACACTATGAAATTTCGGCAATCTAGGTAGATTTTTCAAATCTTCTAATTCATATGTGATTTTGGTGCTGCTGGAAACGAAAAAGTCAATAATTACAATGAATGTACAGAAAATGAATTATTTCAAGTTTCATTATAATGCTTGAATAATAAAACAATGTACTTGCAGAAATGAGTGACAACAATATGAAACTCACAGAAAATAATCTTTTATTAATCAGCATTAGGCTGATTAGGGGCCATGTGCAATATTTTCAACGTGCTGACCTTCTCTGTGCTCAAGATATTGCATCCGGTGTATGACGTTCTCTACCTTCGATGTATGCAACAGTTCGTCTTATCTTTTCTTTCAAGGTGGTTTCGCTGATGGCGTAACAAACCTAACAGATTTAAGGTGCCCCTATAGCTAAAAGTCATATGGGATGATGTCTGGGGAACAGATTGGCCATTCAAGAAACATTAGCTGATAACTTTCATCACCAAAATACAGCTGTAATAGTTTCTGAACGAAGAATATGTAGTTATGCTCCATTTTGCATGAGACTTGTCGTGTCCTTAGCTCTGTCTTTGCTGATATTTCTCGCCACTAACGGTGCAAGTAATAGGATCGGTTATCACATAAGCACTAAAAATTTGAAAAATCTGCCTAGATTGTGCAAACTACTAAATGCGTATGTGACAGCCGCGCCAAAATCTCAATTATCTGCGATTTGTTCGCCCTGAAATCATCTCCCCATGCCTTCCACAGTCTGTATATGAATTTTGATTTCATTCTGTTCATTAGTTTTAACTGCAGATGCCTCCAAACTGGGAAAAGTTATTTTTGTCCATCCTGTTTTTCAACAATTGAAAAAATGTTATCAGGAAAAATGGAATCCAAATATCTTTGCAGACTACATTGCTGGACACTAAAGAGGTAGTTCCTCAAGCAGTAAATAGACAATCGTTAAAAACTACATTTTGATTTAGAACAATACGTGTGAATAAATTAAATAAATCTAATCACTTTACAACAGTGTGAAACTTTTTATTTTGTATTTTTTAAAAAAATAACTTACGCGTTACCAAGAAAAAAAAAAAGGGTATGGAAATTTGAAATCAGAGCAAATATTCCTTAACAAACAGTCATTCTAATTAAATTAACAGACGAAAAGTTAAATTTTGACCATCAGTATTATTTAAAACAATATTATGAAATTTATTATTAAAATTATTGGTTAAAAACTCAATAAAACTTAATTATGTGTGGATTAACTGTCTTAAGTCATATATATTTATATTTGTTTCAACTTTTGAAATTCTAACAAGCATATAAATTTAGTGATAATATTTACAAAACATCCAAATATTCTGTAAATGCATCAATTACTGCTTTATATTTATCAAGATGGTGATTATCTTTCCCAGGTTCATTTATTTTAGATCATGTTCTGCTGTAATTTTTTTCACTTTGACTAGTGCTTATTTTGAGGTTGCGAGAAATTTGCAAATGCTTCTTTTTATCGTCTTTTTTAGCTCTCCAGCGATCTCTATATATACACACTTGTATCTCATCCACATTTTGCCGATTTCCAAGTTTAATTCTTTAATGTTGGCAGTTGTTTGCGTTTGTGGTCTATGATAACGACCTAGCCATCCCAGAAAAGTTTTCCTCGACCCCAAAGGCCCTCCACCCCCACCACCCAAAATGCTTCTTGTTCCCTGCTTGAACATGGAACGCGCGCATAGCTTTTATTGCTAACATGAAAAGGGGAGAAGCATCGGGGTCTCCTTGTACACATAATGACCTCAATAATGGTTACAACAGCGGAATTCCTCAGCGAAGAGCCATTTTCAGTTGCGAACCAGAGACGTTTGTGGTGGGAAGGCAAATTACGCAACTTGCAACGGTAATAAATATATCTCTTGTCTTGTCTGGCTTTACGTATCTGGGAAGCAATAACATTTATTCGTTGTTTCTCTCCAGGACTGATGCCTGGAGTAGTTGTATGTAGACTTTTGGCATTGCCTTTCGTGCTGGGCGTTTTTATTGGACCATGGTCCTACAATTGTGATGTGCCTACATTACGGATGAGTTCTGCAATATGGTTTTGGTTTTGTGGTAATTATAGTTGTCCAATGGCCTACTTGCATGCTCCTGGTGGGCACCTGATACTAAGATTTTTATCGTTACGTAGTCAGAAAGTGTTTGGACTTTGGTGCTACCTCGCATTCTGTGTTGTTTCCTCCATGTGTTTTTATGGAGAGTCATAGAATAGTTATATTGGGACATTTGTGAATAAATAAGCGTAAGTAGTGGTCATCCGTCAAAAATGTTTTTTCTTAGGGGGATATAAACTATTAAGATGACTTTTCTCTAACAGAAACATGCCATGAAATATTGTTATTACTATCTATTAAATATAGGCTTATTATTACCATTGTTACATTAATAAACGTTCATTCATGATTTTGTTTTTGTACATTCATAATTTTGTTTTTTATGCATTCATACTATTGTTATAATCATTTGAAGTATAATAATTGTAAAAAGAAAGTTATGTAAGAAAGTATCATGCAGCCATTGCAAAAATTTGCTTGAAGTTATTAGGACCTTTTTTTTTTTTTTTTTAATTTTATTTTATGTATATTGTAAAAACCCTCTTAGGATTAATTTGCTTGATATCTTTGTCATCAAAAAAGACAGCGATAACGATGCTGATAACCCTAGATTTATGAACCGTAATGTTGCATAGGAATAAATAAAAAAAAAAATCACTTTAAAACGAATGATTTAGTTGTAATTTAAACCTTTTTTTTAAATATTTGATTTAAAATTTTATACAAATTATATTTTACAAAGACTTTAAATTGAGCAATTTGTAATTAAATGTAAGAAAATTATGCATAGTATTTGTGTTGTACTTTTTAAAGATTGCACCATTTAAAAGATTTCTGAAACAGTATTTTATAATTTTGAAATATAATCAGAAAGCAAACATATTAAACGCCATAAATTTTTTAAATACATTAAAGTTTCGTAACCAATCCTTTCCTTACATGTGTGAGTCAAGGATGCTCGCGAAGAATTCATTAATTACCGAAATCAGCGTCATCTCGTGTTCCCCGTGATAATCACAGATAGCTCGCAGCAGCAGCATGTGTTGCTCTGCAATCTTTCCAGCAGGAAAATATCAGCCCCGGAAATAAAAGCAAACGAACCTTGGAAAGCCGCTATAATATCCATTTTGCTATCCAATCCAAAAACCGCGAGAACTGCTCTCCCTCTCCCACACACCCTGGCACTATTTTTCCAATTTCCCCCTTTGAGCCATTCCGACTTGGGCCCCTCTCAGCCAATGAAAACCGTGACATTACCGTGTGCAAGCAACAATTACTGGCTACATTATATATTAGTAAAGGCGCACCAAACTGCCTGGCTCTGTGCAGCCCTGCTCCACTGTGTTCTGGTAATACTGGTAATGGCCCTCGCTCTAATCACAATAACAGCTCGAAACAATTTTCTTAATGGATTAATAAGCCTAAATCACTGCGCAAAGTTTTGCCATGGTAAATACATGAATAAAATAAGAGAATAGTTGGAAGGGGGAGGTCTTGTTACCGTGAAAGGGTCTCTTCCCTTCCCACCCCTCCACCCTTTCCAAACAGTTGTGGCACGTGGAAGGCCTTGGCTTTCTGGACTAAGGGATCGTTTTGGGTTGGAGGTTCTGGTTAAAAGTGGAAAGTTTACAGGGTTCGCACGCCTACCCTCTTATCATTTTCTGTTCACGGTCACGTCCCGTCGTATAAATATATAGTGGAAAGGAAATAGCTTGGCGAATGGAACGGAAGCATTCAAAGTCGTCTCCAAGTGTCGGGGATTTATTCTCAATATTAGGATTAGACATAGGTGATTCGAATCCTTTCAATGATTCGTATCGTTTGAGAAAAAGTTTCATGCAAAATATTCGTTTTAAGGAGTTGTATGTATTTATTTGTTTATATTGTGCCATACTCGGCCGTCATTATCATGTCCAATAGGTACGGCTTCATTTAGTGAGTTTCTGGTCCAAATTTTTTTAAAAAATAAGTAATTGATGAATAGAAAATAGATAATTTGAGCCCTAAGTGGTGGGATATGTTGAATCATACATAAATTGAATCACTCATATATTGAAGTTAATCATTCCAGACATTTATATTAAATACATAATTTTTGTTAATCTGGGAGTCACAACAATTTTGAGTGTAATATAAATTCAAGAAATCTGTTGACATGGATTTGAATGCTTGTGATTATACCAAGCTTGATGTTATTACTGTATTATTTTTATTATTAATCTTTGTTGCTAATCTGTGTTTTTGACATTGATTGCGCCATTTTGATGATTTTACCATACAATGTGATTCCTGAATATCACCATATGCATAAAATAATAAATTTTGTATAGAAAATTTTACTTATTTAAATTTATTTATTTATTTTATAATTTTTGAAACCAGTCTATAAGTCAAATTAGGAGAATGACAAAGTGTAAAATATTATGAGTATTTAAGATTGTTGTAGTATTTTTTTAATCATTTACAAAATTCTGTCTTCACATAATTTAAACTTTAAGTAAATGAACATGTTACAAAATATTTTATGGAAAGAGATAATTTTATTTAAAACAAAATGGCCTCTGAGATATCTTAACATGTTTAACACACACTCTAATTTTTTACAAGGAGGGGAGAAAAACTGTGTAAAGATAGATTATTTTTACTAATTAAGTTCGTAACTTTACGAGATTCTGACATCAGAATTCATTGCAAAAATTTGAATCGATATAAGCTATTCGAAAAGGGATTTTACCGAACAATAACTCATTAACATTTCGAATGTCCATTTTGTATTTTAATCAATACCCATTTAAACAAATTGCTTCATTCTATGAATGTCATTTATTTGTTGACCATCTGTGTCGTACGCTTTTTTTTTCTTTTTGAATCCTTGCCAATAACTTTCATTCAGAAAAAAAAAAAAAAAAATCATCCTTCAGAATTAATAACTGATCGTCTATGTATATAATTGGTTGAATTAAAAATGAATTTCTTCAATGTTTGTTATGAATTGATAGGTCATAAATCACTGTTGATAAAAATTCATTATTTCTTTTCTTAAAATAATATTTTCGTGTTATGAATACCTTTTTTTCCCTCCAATTTCTATAATTTAAATCGTTGATTAGTTGTTTGATGGATTGATTGATTTGTTTATTTTAAATCTTCGAATCCATATGACTTTTGAAAATAATCCAAGGTGATTATAGATAATGAATGTTGGTTGTTAATTTTAATTAGTTATTATTTTAAAATATGTTATAGTTTTCCCCTTTATTTTCTGCGGTCTGATGGCTAGTTGACTAGCGCTCTGTCCGTTGGTACCAGCTTTTGATTCGAATCCTGGCGGTGGCATGAATGTTTGTTAGTGGTTCGGAATCGACCTTAAACTGTAGGTCCCGGTCTAATTAGATCAAAGTGTGCACAAAATAACCGTAGAGCGGGAAAATAAACCAAATCTTATTTTCTATATTGTTTGGACAATACCTTCCCTTAATTTTACTTACATTAACCTTGGATTTCATAATTTAAGTTGAAAATATGTTTTTTTTTTTCTTTTCTTTTAAAAATCAATTTTATTAAATGAGTCATTATTTCACTTTTAAATTTTAAAAAAAAAAAAAAATAGGAGTTTGTTGCAATTCTTATTTTTACACTTATTGGTTAAGAATACCCATATTTGCCATAGTATGAACCATATGAAGCATTTGTTTTTTATATCATCATTTTTTATCTGCAATATTAATATCATTTATACAAAAAAGCCGTTTATATTTTAATTGCTATTGACTGCTAACAGATTTTTACAAATAAAGTTTTATCTTGGTAATAATTTTGTTCAACAATGGATACTATACACGTTTTCGTATCGTTATAATAACGTTTTGATTACTGTGTTAAAACTAGCATTAAAGTCAATAAATAACATTTCATTAATATAAAATATTACATAATATCATATTACTTAAATTTTTACACTTATTAAGAATACCCATATTTGTCATAGTATGAACCGTATGTAGTATTTCTTTTTTGCATCATTTTTTTTTTTTTTATCTGCAATATCAATATCATTTAAATAAAAAAAAAAAAAAAAAAACATGTTTAAACTTGAATTGCTATTGACTGCTAACAGGTTAATATAAATAAAGTCTCATCTTGATATAGTGTGTGTTTTGTTCAACAATAGATACTATATATGTCTTCGTATCGTTATAACACCATTTGTTTTTATTACTGTATTAAAACTAGCATTTAAGTTGATAAATCATCATTTGATTGATATGAAATACCATTCTGAGGTGCTTATAGACAAAAATTATACTTCTTAGGACTTGAATAACAATTTTTATTGGGTATATTTTAACATGGGGTATTTTATAATTTTATTTTATTTATATTTATTTATTATTACTTTGGGTAGTTTATTAATCTTTATTGGGTATATAATAAAAATTTTTATGGGATATTTCATGTTATCATTTTGATTAAATTTCGAAAATTTTCAAACTTTTGTAACTAATTTTTCTAATTACATTATAACCCGGTTATCTATAATGAAAATCTTAACCTCAAAGGGAAACAAAAGTGTGAACGAATTATGTAAAAATCGAATGCCTTTTTTGTACTCCCCCACCATAGAAAAAAAGAATTAAAAAAAGAAAGAAAAAGAAACAATATCAAGAAATAAAAGCTAACTAACTTGGCGAGAAAAAAAAAAAAATCGTCTGCTGAATCACCGAGGTGTCGTTCTAATTTTCAGAAAGAAAAAAAAAAAGAAAGAAGGGAAAATTGTCGTTTGCAACAATAGAGTGCTAACGATCGTAATAAATGACGTAGGGAACCGCCAGAACATTCGATTCCGAAGAATAGAATCGAAATTGGGATGGAGGTAATGTGGGAAAGGGAATACGGGAGAGGAATTTTTGACTTATCAAAGAACAAAAAAAAAAAAAAAAAAAATGAAAAAGGGAACGAAGTGGATTACGAATCCCCCAACCTCCTATGTCTTCCTCATTTACAAGCTTTTCACGCCACGGCATCGCCAAAGAATAGCAGCTGAATTTGCTGCGGATTGTTATTGAAAATGAAATTCAACATCTGATGGAGCTCTGCGTTTATGGATTCTTTTTTATTTTATTTTATTTATTTTTTTCTTTATTTTTTTTTTCTCTTGAGTTTGAGAATTATGGGCCACCTGTGTGATTTGTCCCAGTGGGCTGAGCGTGGTAGATTAGGAATGTGTTGTAGTATGGATGGATTGTGGGATTCTTTTTTTTCAATTCCTACCATTAGTTCACACTCTCTTTATATATATTTATATATCTTGTTCAAATTTTCAATCATTAATAAAATACTTTTTTCAATTCCTACTATTAGTTCACACTCACCCTATATATATTTATTTATCTTATTCATATTTTCAATCATTAATAAAATACTATTCAATTCCTACTATTAGTTCACACTCTCCCTATATATATCTTGTTCAAGTTTTCAATCGTTCATAAAATACTTCTATTCAGCCACTCAAGTTCAAATACACATTTTTTTAAACTTGTAGTGGATGACACTGATGCTAATACAGTTTTTTCAAATTAATTCAGTAATTAAATTTAATTAATTCACTCTAGTTTTATATGGGAGAAAAAAATGTTTTTAAATTTTAAATCTGCAGTGATGCGTCAAAAATATACAGCCTGATAAGCTGTGATATTCTCAGAATCGCACGTGGCATGAATGATAATATATTTATTTGCATTTTTAATTTTTTGTTAGATGTTTGAAAAGCTTTCATTTTTTGAAATAATATTCAGCCAAAGAAAGCAAGTTCTGTCATCCTTATATTTTATTTTATTCCTTGCATAAATTATTATGTGCGTGTCAAAAAAAAAAAAACATGCATTTTTTATCAGACAGTTATTACCAAATCGCCATTTTAATCTTTTGTGTATTTTTCAATTCCTACTATTAGTAAACACTCCCTATATATATCTTGTTCAAATTTTCAATCGCTAACAAAATTTTTTTTATTCATCCACTTCCAGTTCAAATACATTTTTTTTTAAACTTGTAGTGGATGACACTTGATGTTAATAAATACAGCTTTTCAAATATTAATTCATTAATTAAATTAAATTAATTAACTTTAGTTTTTTATGGGAGAAAAACATTTTCTTTTATATTAAGATATTTAGCAGGATATAAATTTAGAATAAATGCCGTTAGTGGCGAAGCGTGTAGATCACTGGAAAAATTTCTTTTCAGATTCTTTTTTTCATTCCGGGTTCTAGTCTAAGTCAAGGAGGGAACAAAATGGTAAATGAAACATGTGAATAAAATGGTAAGAGAGATGGAAAGTGTGCATGTGTGAGAGAGAGAGAGAGAATTTTTTCTAACTTAAAAAAAAATGAATGAAAATTATTTGTAAAGGACTTTCTGCAATATAGTGGGGAAAAAAGTAGGAATTGACTTAATTTTTTTTTTTTTATATTATTTTTTTTTTTTAGGAAGTGTGTGTTTATTAAGTTGTTGCGTGGCTGGTTGTGTATAAGGGGAAATTTGATAAATGATATTAATGGTGTATACATAACCTGTTGGGATTTTGCATCCATTTTATTGATATTTCTATTTTGTATAGGGGGCCTGATGGCCAGTGGCTAGCACTCTGGCATTCGGTATCACAGGTTTCGAGTTCGAATCTGGCGGTGCCATGGATATTTGTAGCGGCTCGGAATCCACTTTGCCGTGGGTCCCGGTCTCGTATGACCGTAGAGCGTCACAGAGCCGAATCAGACTTCTCACCCATATCCTTCCCAAATTGTAAAGGGGCAACTCAGCTCTAGGCACAGTGATGTGGTATAGTAATATTTTGTATCGGAGGTTTGATACTGCTGATGAAAAAACAGCCAAGTCATTAGCAAAAAATATTTGCATTAAAAGCATAAAACTTAAGTTGTATTAACTAAAAACTTTGTCATTTCTTGCTTTATAAGATTGAAACACAATATCTTTTCTAATTGGTAGAATTTGTAACAGAATCAGCGTCATACAGAGTAATTGATGCAATCTGCTCTACACAGGAAGAACACTTCCATATAGCAAAAATATGTTAAATGATAAAATTAATAATACGACCGAAAATGTACAAATATAGCTGTCAAATATAACTTTATTCATCGTCTAAATTTTTTATTTTTAAAATTCTGGTTCGAATTCTTGGCGGAATCCACTTTAAACCGTAGTTCTCGGTCTAATAAAAACTGTAGAGTGTTGGTCGTAGGGCTGACAACCATACCTCGCAAAAAAAAAAAAAAAAATCTCCTGTCTCGAAATCTGCAGATAGGCAGATGGCTTTGGCCCACCTTAGGGCTGCTGCGCCACTCATGATTATGAAAATAATAATGTTTTGCTAAATAATTTTGGCTTTTATAAATTTCAGCTTCAGTAAGGAAACTTATTTTAACTTTTATTTTTGTTATAATTTTTAATAAAAGAACTGAATTTTTTAACATATATTTTTAAGATAATAGGGACTAAACTTTTATTGCAATAATAAAATCTTAAAAATAAATTTTCTAAAAATCATCCTTTTTAATTTATAACCAGCAACTGATTCGAGTTTTTGATATTTTATTCTATCTATTCAAATTCTATCTATTGAATTTTATGACATCCGAGCTAGTTTTCTGAAATAGTAATAACCACAAATCCCGAAATCAGCGTTGTTTCAGGAATTACATTATATAATGGATTTAAAGAGGAAAACTCTCATATTCTGAAGAGAAGGAGCCAGCATAGAATTGTTGCTAAGGTAACAATCATCAATACATTCTGTATTCTTCAGTCCCTAGGGTTGTACTTATTCGTGAAGCTAAAAATCGCCAGTGGCCTGCCATTTTCGCCAAAGGATTGTTTATCAATGTCGCCAATGTGATTAAAATGAGCATTAATGAGAATAGTTATGTAAATTGCACTGTTTATCGATAAAAAAAATTTGTGTGTTTTTCTTAACACATTATCGTAATCATTTTCAAAAATTTGTTTACCTTTTTATGCTGATGACTATTTTAGAGAAATGGTTATTGATTTTTTTTTAAGTATTTGTTTTTCATTTTCCGATTGTTTTAATACTAGATAATGGCAAAATTACATGCATTGTCATAAACAGAAAGAAATTGTATTTCAATTCATAGTCTGCGAAGGTAATTGTTGTTTTGCTATTAAATGGGTTGTATTTTTATAAGTTTTAAATTTGGATTTTTTTTTTTTTTTTTTTTTTTTTTCATTTATTGTTGAAATAATAGTAATTGAGTTTTCCAATTTTATTTTCCAAAATTAAAACATCCCAGTTTGATTGCTCTTTACCTGTAAAACAACAATTTATTTTGAACTATTCCTATAACCATATTATTCGTATTTGCTTATGTTTTATTTACGATTCAGCGTATATATTGGTGTTAAAATATTAATGTTTATGCAACTAAGTATGCGAAAATCTCATTTCCAAAACTTTTGAAATTATTTATTTTTAAAACATTTATTTTTATTAATTTAATTTCTGATTTATTGTGTAGATTTATTATGTCTAGGTTTTACAATTACTTTTCAAAACAAGTAAATTAACCAAAATTCTTAAATGTTAATCATCAGCGTTATAAAAACTTTTTCATCTACAGTTATTATAGTAGATTTGGATATTGTAGCTATTGCTTTGATAAAAACAAAAAATTCCGATATGTTGTAAAACGAATAAACAAATTAAATTCATTTAGAATATCATTTTTATTTTATATTAATAAATTACTTTTTTGTAATAAATCATTGCTAGTTTCTTCATCACTAGTAAGGATTTCTAATCTGCAAAATATTTTTCATGTATGTAAACATGAGTATATTAAAAAAAAAAATATTGTTGGGTTATGGGTATCAACAACAAAGTCCTGTCCAAGAAAAAAAAAAGAAAGAAAATGTGATTTTATGTAGGAAATTACAAAAAATGAATAAAGCTATAATGCAAAGAAAAAGAAAACAATTATAATAACAAATTACAAAAAAATATCAGAGGAAGGTAATGACGATTTTTAAATTTAATCTATATAATCAGTTGTATTTACAGGTTACCCATAAAAATTAGAATTTAATGTAAGAAAGAAAAACGCATAGCAAGAATCCTAAAAAAATAAAAAAAAAAAAAAATATAGGATTCCAAACGGTTTTCTGTTCTTGAAAAATTTCATTTTCATTCTGAAATAAAATTATCTTTGCTTTCACCGGGCTAACTTTTAGAACAATTTTACATTATTTAATTAAGTAATTATATAATTATTAGTATGTGAAAGAAATTAAAATACATAATGTATTTAAAAACCTCATGAACGAAATTTAAAGTGTTACTTTAAATTTCTTTCATGAGCTTATTTATAAGTATCATGTATAAAAAAAAAAAAAAAACTCGTGAAAGAAATTGAAAAAACCAATTTATATAATAAAATAATAAGTTTCTATAAGAATAGCTCGTTAAAGAAATTTAACAAACAGTAAGAAACGTTTTGAAAGCTGTCGAGGAAAAAGTGTCAAGGAAACGAAAAGCACCAATACCAAAACATACCTATAATTTGTGTAAAATACCTATAGTTTTATGTCTATAATACCTATAATTTTATGTGTAAAAAAAAAAAAAAAACTTTTTACTCTCAAACACTATATTGTTTGTAAATTGGATCGAATGGAATTCGTTAAATATGAAATACTAATGGTATTCAAAATCATTAAAACTATATCTTAAACTTTATGATATATAAAATTCTCTAATCTACGATAGACAAAACAATATTTTCAATTTTTGCGTCGTTACGTTATTATTATAACGCAGCATAAAAATACTTTATTTTTATTACGTTGTTAGTATCTGTAGTTCAAAAATGTTATCATTGGATTATGGTTAATAACCTGTAATGTTATTCTTCACTAATTGGTATTTATTGTAAAAGGTTTGTTTCTGATAAACCATTCATTATACATTGTGAAATTGAATGATTTAGAGCTGAATTAAGTAGAAACATGAAAAGTAAATATTCTAAATCACTAAGTTAATAATCAAATAACAATTTATGATAAGTTTTCTGATCAACGAAAGACAAAACATTTTCTGATATCAAAAAAATATTTATTTGAAAATTAGTATACGTTATATGTGAAGTCTAATTCCGCATTTCAGCTAATAATTTAAAATTTTCATATTTGGTAGATATATCATTATGACGTCAATATTATAGCCATTACAGTTGGTTGCATTCATTATCGTTACATCGTTCAGTTTTATCATTACAGTATCAAATAATAATAACAATTTATGATTAAAAATATAAATATTTTTTATAAATGAATATTCTAAATCACTAAGTTAATAATCAAATAACAATTTATGATAAGTTTTCTGATCAACGAAAGACAAAACATTTTCTGATATAATAATTTTCAAATAAATTTTTGATACGTTATATGTGAAGCATAATTTCGCATTTGAGCTAATAACTAAAAAAAAATTCATATTTGGTAATATATCATGATGGCGTTAGAATTATAGCCATTACAGTAACATTCATTATCGGTTACATCGTTCAGTATTATCATTACAGTATCAAATAATAATAATAATTTATTATTAAAAATATCAAAGATTTATTTTTCGTTAAATTTATATCATAATCTTCTAGAAATGTGCACTAGAATTTCGCATTTTGTTGACATTATTGGTACCCATAATGCCAAAAGTGATCTTTTTCCCCAAAATCCCTTTTTTTTTCAGATGCCAAAGCGTCCCATAATCCCGAAATCCTGCGAGGCTGCGTCGCCAAATCGAGTGTCCCCTCCGCCCATTGTAGAGTAGACCCGTGGAAATATAGCGAAGCTCGGACATCTGGCTCCCGTTTCCATAGTAACCTATCAATACACAGAACTGTAATTGAAGGAAAGGGGGCCCTATTATTATCTGTCAGAGAGGCTCTTAGCGGAATAGTGTGCTGCGTTTGTTTCTTGCAAATGCGACTCAGGGCCACATATAATGGGGTTGCCTCCACGAAAAAATGCCGTTGTTAGAACTTGTGGACGACCGGGGCCATTCGAGGCACAGTGGCCCTGAGTCACCCGGATTCCTCCGCTTTTCAGGATCCCGGAAAATTTTTCCCAATTCCCGAATATTTATGCTCTATAGTTCCATATTTCAGCTTTATTCCCCAAACATATCGATAGCATGAACATTTGTATCGGGTAATATTTATGTTGTGTCGTTAAAATTATATGCATTGGTCATCGTATCGTTGTCTCCATGTCCATTATCATTACATCGTTCAGTATTATCATTACAATATTAAATAATAATTTATTATGAGAATTATTTGTGAAGTATAATTCCGCATTTGAACTATTAACTTAAAAATTCATATTTGATGATATATCATTATGACATCAGAATTATAGTCATTACAGTTACATTCATTATCATTACATCGTTCAGTATTATCATTACAACATCAAATAATAATAATTTATTATGAAAATTGTCATATGTGAAGCATAATTCCGCATTTGAGCAACCTAAAAATTCATATTTTGTGATATGTCCTTATGACATAAGTATTATCATTACAATAGCAAGTAATAATAATTATTATTTGCTATTGTAAAAAAATTTAAAATTTAAAATTTTTTATATTATTTGTGAAGCATAATTCCGCGTTTGAGCTAATAACTAAAAAATTCATATTCGGTAATATATCATTACAACATCAGAATTATAGCCATTAAAGTTACATTCATTATCATCATTACGTCGTTCCTTATTAACATTACAGTATCAAATAATAATAATTTATTTTGAAAATTATTATATGTTATTTTTGCTGGTTGAAGCATAATTCCGCATTTTACCTAATAACTAAAAATTCATATTTGGTTATATATCGTTATGACATCAGAATTAGAGCCATTACAATTACATTCATTATAATTACATCATTCAGTATTATCATTACAATATCAAATAATTATTGTTTATTATGGAAGTTTTTATGTTATTTGTGAAGCATAATTTAGCATTTGATCTGCTAAATAAAAAATTCATATTTTTAATGTATCATTATGACAACAGAATTATAGCCATTACAATTACATTCATGATCATTACAACATTTGGTGTTATAACAATATCAAATAACAGCAACTCGTTGTAAGAGTTCTATTTGTACAGAGTAATTTCGCTTTTCTACTAATATTTTGAACCATAGAACACCAATAACTTTCGCATTCGAGCTGATTTTCTATTGTCAATAACTAGTATTTTGAAATATTTATCCTACATATAGAATTATATTCATTGTCATCAATCGTTATAGTTACATTTATCATTACAACATTTGATATTTTTCTCATAATATCATATAGAAATAATTTATTATAAAAGCATGCATTATTTATGTTGTACAGCAACGCATATGAGCAATGAATTGAAAAATTCCTATTTGATGATATCATTTACATTACGGCAAATGCAATCCACCCTTAATGTTTCCCTCTTATTATAAATGTTTTAAAACAAATATCATATGTCATTATCAAACATTTTTAGTCTGAAAGTGTTGGTGTGACAGTTTTCGTTAAACAGTATTAAGAAAAATAGTAAATGCGTTATCCAAATTATTGTTGCTAGTTTTGCTTCCATTTGCAAAATATATATATATATATATTGTACTTATATATTTTATTTTTTTTATATTCAATTCAGGATTCAATATTTGCCAGTATTACGTGTTTGACAACTATGGCTTTTCATGTTACTCAATATTTCTGAATTCTTTAAGTTATGTAATGCATGCGTATTATGCATTTTCAATTATAATCTCATAATTTATAAATCTTCTTGAGTTAATATAATTGATTAAATTGTCGATTCTATTGTAAATGGGCATTGAACATTAGTGCGGATAAATGCTGTTCTGTGCGTCTTGTGTAAGAAAAATAAAATTTATTTAGCTGTATTACTGAACTATTTTTTGTTTTCGCAGTGAAATCATTGTAACTTTAAACAAATCATGGTATGTAAGTAATTCAATATGTATAAGTACAAGTTTTTTATCATTATTTCAAATTGCATGTTTGAGTTTGTTTGTAAAACGTGTTCATTAGACAAGAACCAAGTTATGTATTTTGCTTGCTGTAGACCAAGTGATTATTCTATTTCTATTTCAATTATAATAAATTAATATTACTTGATTGATTTGTAGAATTAAATATGATAGAAATATATTTAAATCTTAGTTGCATACGAATTAATTGAATTATGAACAGAATTTTTTTTTTTCATGAGTATTATTTAGAAAAGAGATGATAATTTTTTTTTTTTTCCCATAATATAAAATCTGTTTTTTCAAGTATTTTTTTTTTTTTTAATCATGACTGAAATATTCTTCAAAATCAACATTTTTGCTACAATTGAGTATTAACAATCTATTAATTTTGTATAAAATTAATATACAATTCGTTGGTATACAATAATGTATGTACACAGTATGTATACCACATGTATGTATACAATAAATGTGGTATACAATTAATTTTCTTTAATTAGAAGTCATTTAATAATTGAGCAAGATGCATAGTGCCCCCTTTCCTTTCTAATACTTATTCTCTTCTAGATTTAACCATAAAAAGTATTTTTTAATACATTTAAATGAGCTTTAAAACACTATTCTGTAATAAATCAAACTAGGACATCAAATATACCTCGAGTAGCAAAGTGATATTTCATTAACTAGGGGATCGCTTTTCAGAAATTCTTGTAAGGTTGGAATACAGCATTTATGTGTTAAATTTCATTTAAGTTGTTTAATATTAAATGAAAATATTGAAAAGCGTGAAAATTATTTAAACTCGCCTAGATTATTTAAACGTAAAAATAAAATTATTAGATTTATTTTAGTAATTTTTGAAAAATGTCTGTTAATAAACGGAATTTTGATCATACTGATATAAACGTTTACATCCGATTCTAAGATGTAAACAGAAACGTTATTTAATATAAATGCATTGTGATATTTTTATTTTATTGCATTTACCGATTTAAATAATATATTAAAACAGTTTATTTTATAAATTGCCACCTAATAAATTTTATAATTTACACTTTTTTTTTTTTAACATACAATTCGAAGTTTAAACGAACAAGAGATAAAAAAAAATAATAAATGTTAACAAAATTAAATTTTAAAATGTCAATTTTTTAAAGCTTATTTAGGTGACTAAATAAGAAAATTATTTTGTTTGATTTACAAATTACCTAATATGTTAGTTTAGTTAACTTATTCCCAAATATAATGTTTATACATTTTTTAAACATTCTATTTATTTGTTTATTTTCATTACATTAACATTTACAAACAAATTAAAAATTATTAGCTAAGACTGTTTTTCAGAACGAATAAACAAAACAAAAATTTATTAAAATTACAAATGTATATTTTAAAATATCTGAAGCTAATTTAACCAAATTGTCTAGGAAATTCGTAAAATCACTCATTTAAAAATCACTCATTTAACCAAATTGTCATTTAACCAAATTGTCAAAGGAAATTCGTAAAATCACGCATTTAACCAAATTGTCTAGGAAATTCGTAAAATCACTCATTGAACCAAATTTACCTAGAAAATTCGTAAAATCACTAATTTTACCAAATTATCTAAGGAAATTCGTAGAATCATTATCTTAACCATATTAATGATTCTAGGAATTTCTTAGATAATTTAATCAAATCATCTGGGAAATTCGTAAAATCAGCATGGATATAAAATGTCAATTTTAATTAACTGCATAGGTTCTCCAATTATTATTAGATTTTAAAGTTTGCTATTGTAAATTTAGAGGTAAAAAAAAATGTATGCTAATATTTCGTAAATTTTTGTATATGTCTCTCTCTGTATTTCTTATGCAATATATTGAAGAAATGCGCCATTTTCAGAAAGGTTAAAGGATTTTCTTATATAAGACAAATATTCCAGCTTAGGTCACTGTCGCTCAGAAATAGTCTATATATTTTATTGGGGAAAAAAAATTCCTACCGTGTGTTTTCTCTTTTAAGATTGTTTGGTTTCCTAGCAATTATTGAGGTTGCAGATTTTTCGATTTCTTCTCCTTATTTTATACTTATTTGCGTCCCCAGCTCTTCCAAATCCAATGTGTGCCCCTTTTTTGCAGGCTGTGTGCCTAATGATCAATTACATGAATTGCCAACACAGTTGTCAGGAATGGAGGCTTTTTTATTATTATTATTCCCTTCTCTCTGCCGCTAACTTTTCAACCATAGAAGTGTATCATCCTTATAACGTAATTGCTTAGGTATTTTAACTCGTTGTTATATATATTTATATATTATATTTTTTTTCTTCTCTCCTATCCCTTTTGAGTTAGCAGTCGACGTTTTTAAGTCCAAGTCCGTTCTTTGGAAATGTAGTCGGTTAGTTTTCCCTGTAGAATTGCATTAAGAAAAATAATGTTGTTGTTTGTATACTTATTTTTAAGCATAATACTTTCAGAAAATTTTGAAGACTTATAGAAATATTAAAAATAAGTTATGTAAAATTTGGAAACGTCTTATTCAAACACAATTTTTAAAGGACTGATTGGTATGGTAATTATTGTTGAAAGTTTAGGAAATGTATATGGATATTGTTTTATAGTTTATAATTTAATAGACCGTCGTATTCATAAACACATTATCATGTTCTTTTATTATTTGCCGTTAACTTT
Source organism: Caerostris extrusa (assembly GCA_021605095.1). Classification (NCBI taxonomy): domain Eukaryota; kingdom Metazoa; phylum Arthropoda; class Arachnida; order Araneae; family Araneidae; genus Caerostris; species Caerostris extrusa. The sequence goes on from BPLR01014205.1 coordinate 54,004, forward strand.
TCTACTATAGAAGTGTATCAATTGCTTAGGTATTTTAACTCGTTGTTATATATATATTTTTTCTCCATCTCTTTTGAGTTAGCAGTCGACGCTTTTTAAGTCCAAATCCGTTCTTTGGAAATGTAGTCGGTTAGTTTTCCCTGTAGAATTGCATTAAGAAAAAATAATGTTGTTGTTTGTATACTTATTTTTAAGCATAATTCTTTCTGAAAATTTTGAAGACTTATAGAAATATTAAATAAGTTATGTAAAATTTGGAAACGTCTTGTTCAAGCAAAAATTTTTAAACTCTGATTGGTATGGTAATTGTTAAAAGTTTAGGAAATATATATGGATATTGTTTAAAATTTAACAGATCGTCATATTCAAAAACAAATTGTCGTGGTCTTTCATTCACCAATTTCAGTTATTATTATGGATTATTTTAAATTATTTGTATATAAAATTCTTTAGTTTATATATATTCTGGCAGTCGGTGCCATGGTTGTTTATAGTGATTCGGAATCCACTTTAATCTGTAGATGTGAATGGGTTTTATATAAAATAAATGAGTTATATATTTACCATTTCAAAAGATATGAATTATTATCAGTCCAATTATATATTTCCCATGTATAGTATTATATATATTCCAGTAAAGAATAATGGGGGCCTGATGACCGAGTGATTAGTGCTCTGGCTCTCGGTGCCACAGGTTTCGGGATCGAGTTCCAGCGGTGTCATGGATATTTGTAGTGGTTCGGAATCCACGTTAAACTGTAGTTCTTTCGAGTCTTATTAGCCTAAAGTGTGCACAAAATGATGGTATGGCGACAAACCAAACTTTTTAATATTTGGGGTTTTTCCCCTCTTCAAAATTCCGTTTGTTTAATGAAATTAAATAATTTACAATTTTTTATTTGATTTTATAAATTCCCTGGTTTTTTTTTTTCTTCAATTTTTAAAAGTGTAATAATTCCATATTAAAAAATTTTTACGAGCTATACATTCAAAGCAGCACGAATTTTTGCTATTTTGAATATTATTAATTACTTAAAGCTCAAAATTTCCAATAATCTATAAAAATAAATCCATCAAAGTGCTTGTTGAAAATTTCCTTTTACTTGCTTAACTTTTATGTATTTTCTCTTATTTATCGACAATCCGCTTTTTTTTTGTAAGCCCTATTACTTATCCTAATCATACCCCTTTCCGTGAGTAATCCTTTCCCTTTTTGAGTCTTATTTTAAGTAATCACTTTACATCCATCCAATTCTATAATGAAACATAGCTTTTATAATGCGAAGGAAAAATAAAAAACATTTTTATGGAATATTGTTACTTTAGTCATCTCTGAAATAAAAAAGTAGGCGGGGGACTCTTAAAAATGTTACACACGCACCAAAAACATTCCATTTTTTTTTTTAATTTTTTTTATCTGTAGTCGTCAACAATCATTTTGATCACAAAACAAACAGTTGGTATTTGCTTCTTGACTCTCTGCACTGCTTCCATTAGTAAGATTATATCCCGCTTTTTAACGTAAGTACCACATGAGGGGGAGAATGCATTTGGCAATAAAAAGATTCTCCATTTTTAGTTACCATCATTATTGTCACGCCAGACATTGTTCTTTTTGCATTAACGGATTAAGTTGGAATAATCAAACCCATTTAGTAAATACTTAGCTGCAGCAGATTCGGTTTCGTATCCATAATACACACACACACACACACACACAATACCAAATAATAACTAGAGTAATGTATTATTATATCGCAACTATCTTTGTTCAACGTTGCGTTATTTTAATGGACTTGTAGTAAAGTAATCGGCTGGAGTGTTTTTGAGTAGTATCAGTGTAAGGCGGCGGCCCAGCGGCCACCCCGTAAGTCTTAAAAAATCGTCTGAAGTGGAAGTTGGAGTTATTTTTTTTATAAATATTTTCCCCCACCAAAGGGGTAGGTTTTAAAGCGAGGCAAAGTGGTAAAGCACATGCATATGTATGCATAGATCTATCTATCTATGTATATATTTATATAGAGTACAGTTTTTTAGTTGCATAGATAAAGTATTAGGATAAGAGGCTATTGTTTAAGTAAGGGGGGGACGAAATAGTAAAAAAGGGTTGTTATGAGGTGAGGGAAAAAGGATGTCTCATAGAAAAAGACACATTATTTCGTTGCACTTTATAGATATTGAGATTAAAGTGAAAAGAAGATGAGGGAGAGAGTAAAAAAAAAAATAAATAATAATAATAACAAATAAATAAAAAAAGGACGTTCGCCCTAAAAGCCCTGTGCGGTATTCTAAGTAGTATGAAGAGGAGAGGTGGGTGTTTGGTGCGTGGAAAAAAAGCTTTTTAATCCATAAAGAAAAGTATGCAAAAGGGGATGCGCTGCAAATAAAAGATCTTTTGGAAGGGCGGGGAAGGTTCTAGAAGAAAAGGGAAGGTCTTCGAAACCTGTTGATAGTCCCTCCCCGAGGCAAGATTAAGTTCTTTTTATAGAAAAACTTACTCGTGAAATTTTCTTTTGGGGAGAAATTATTGAAGGAATTGTCGTTGTGTTTTGGAGTTGTGATTGCGAAAGAAATATTCATTTTCGTTTGCTACCCACCTCCCCCTTCCACCTTATCTTGGAAGGTTTTATTTTAATGAGGAGCTCCATTTTTTTTTTTTTTTTTTCTTGTACCCTTTCTTTTTCAATTTTGTTGTGATTGGAACTGGCTGTTGAAAGGAAATACTTTCTTTTTCATTTTGAGAGCTAGCTATCTGACGATCGTGTTCAGTGATGTCGTCAAATAAGTCAGGTGCGAGATAGCAGCCATGCTACAACAAAACTCATCTCGGTGTTCTGAAGTGTGAAGTTTATTTTTTATTATTATCGCCTAATTCATATAGTACATATTATTGATTATGGAAATTATTTTGATATAAAGATTTATGATTTTAACTTATTAGTTTATCTCTTTTGTAAAATATAATTCAACATTTTTTGATAAATATTTTATTCATCAAGAAATTATTAATATGCTGAATGTTCTGTTCATAGTTCATTCACGTAATGAATATTCATTTCAGCATTTATGATTTCAGAGATAATTTTATTAGGTTTTTTTCCAAATATTGAAATTACGATAGATAATTTTTGATTGGAGGAATTATGCCGTGTTTTCTATCTATCAAGCATAAATACAAAATAAAAAAAAAAATTATAATAGTTACTTATTAATAGTTGTCACGATATAATTGTGTTGTATTCTGAATGTTCAGTTCATCATTCATTCATGAAACAAATATTCATTTCATCATTAATGATTTCAGAGACAATTTTGTTAGGTTTAGGTTATTGTTTCAATCATTGAAAATACGATAGATTATTTTATATTGGAGGAACTATGTCGTGTTTGCTATCAGTATCAAGCATAAATACAAATTTTAAAAAAATACTCCACTTCTGAGAATGATTTCTTTGTTTTTGACGAATGAGTACAAATTATTTATTATCTTTAGATTCCAAATCCAGAGTATTTCCTTTTCTTTTACAATACTTTTCTTTCACTTTTTTCAAATGAAATAAAGTATAATAGTGCCTTACTAATAAAAAAAAAATTACAATATAATTGTATTTTCAAGCTGCTGAATGTTCAGTTCATCGTTCATTCATGTCATAAATATTCATTTCATCATTAATGATTTCAGAGATAATTTTGTTAAGTTTCGTTTTTGTTTCAGTTATTGAAAATTCGATTTATTATTTTAGATTGGATGAATTACGTCATGTTTGCTATCAGCATCAAGCATAAATAAAAAATAAAAAAAACAGTCCACTTCTGAAAATGATTTCTTTATTATGTTAGATTCCAAATTCAGCGTATTTCATTTTCTTTTAGGACACTTGTTTTCTTTCACTTTATTCAAATAAAAGAAAATTATAATACTGACTTACTAACAAAAAGTCACGATATAATTGTATTTTCGCCCATGTTTCTTTTATTGTAATACATGCTATTTTTCCCCCAATAAAAACAAATAAATTGGAGTTTGTTCAGCCTTGATTTAAAGTGAACTTTTTTTAGAAGAGAAAAGAAAATGCTCTGTGCATTGAGAATTCTAAGCAGTATATGTTGTACACATAAATCTGGTTTTATCGTTTGTGGGTAAGAAAAGGAATGGACATTTACAGAAATTCTAGATAATTCCAACTGGTTTTTATAAAACAAAAACTACTTTTTCCCGATAAAAAGCCGCACTAACCAGTCACGTTGATAAAAAGGCACGTAATTAGTCGCATGACCTACTAAAAAAACCTCCATTCTTGTAATTATATAAAAACAGGAACATTTGATGGAACTGCCCTAATCGTGCAATTTTTTAATGTTGCTTTTAATATTAAGATTAGAAAAGGAAACTAATTATATATCAATAATTGCACATTTATATAATAATACATTTTAATGCTGGTGTTTTTTATCTGATAAGCATTTCTTTAGAGAAAAAAAAATGTTCATAAAACCTTTTTTTTTTTTTGTTTTAATGCTGCTGGCAAACACTTAGACAGTTGTCTTGGACGCCTTAAGGCAAGCGCTGCACTGACGTTACTCACTTAGCACTGCCCAGGAGGTGCGTATAACTTGAAGATAAGCTACGGCGCCGAGTAACAATACCTCCGCAACTCTCTACGATCATGTTGACCTATTCATAAAATTAGAATTAAAAATTTTTCTCCTAATGAAATATTCTCTTAATTTTTTTTTATATTCCACTAAGAAGGGGGAAAAAGTCATAACTGCTAATTTAACTTTTGTCTTCTCCAATTTAAAATGCGGCTTGATGGCCAATTGGCTAGCGCTCTGTCCTTTGGTACCACCGGCTTTAGATTCGAAATCTGGCGGTGGCATGGATGTTTGTTGGGGGCTCGGCATCTATGTTAAATTTTAAGTCCTAGTCTAACTAGTCTAAAATGTGCAAAGAAGTGACCGTAGAGCGACAAACCAAACCAAATCTCCAATTTTCGAACCAATTAAACATTTGAACTATGAGAACTATTTAGATTAATATAAAACAAGAATTTAATTATTTCGCAGTTGTGAAAGGAAAAGGGACGTAAAATATGTTCTTTTAATCATAATATCCAGTCTTTAAATTTTATTTTAGATGTATCTGATTTATAGTTTTTATACTTTCTTAAAAAATATTCTTTAATGAAATTATTTATATCGAAATTTCGTAATATTCTTTCCTATAGTTTTTATTATTGCTGATGATGATGCAAATTTTGTATTATTTTTCATTTGATCTGCGTCTTGCATATTATTAGTTATGATGATGCAAATACTGCTGCATTATTTTTCATTTAATCTGCGTCTTACATATTATTAGTTAGGATGGTGCAAATACTGCATTATTTTTCATTTAATCTGCGACTTACATATTATTAGTTAGGATGATGCAAATACTGCATTATTTTTCATTTAATCTGCAACTTACATATTATTAGTTAGGATGATGCAAATACTGCATTATTTTTCATTTGATCTGCGTCTTACATATTATTAGTTAGGATGATGCAAATATTGCATTATTTTCATTTAATCTGCGACTTACATCATATTAGTTAGGATGATTGCATTATTTTCATTTAATCTACGTCATGTTTCGATTATTGCATATATAAGATTTTTTTTTAATTGGTCTAATAAAGCTATCAGTTAAAAAAAAATATCTTAAATGAATTTAAAAAATTTTAAAAGGTTAATAAATTATTTCGTGAACTCTTATATCGATAATATTTTAATCCTGACGAAAAATTTTTTAAAGGTGTGATATATTTTTTTAAACAATTATGATCAGAAATATGATGTGATCATTCAAATCAGATAAAAACACCAAGATAAAAAAAAAAAAAATTAGTGATATATTTTAGTAAAAAAGAAGGTTATCAAAAAAAGATTATCATTTTAAATTAAAAAAGACAAAAAAAAAATAGCTATAAAGTATGTAAGGATGTTTGATTATTTTAATATACGATAATAAAATGTTAAAAATTGAAGTGATAATTTTTAAAGTTGAAGTGAAGTGAGAAAATGTTATTAATTATAAAAGAAAAGTTTATCAGTTGTTTATCAATTCAAAGTTGTCGTAATTTGACAACTTTGAATTACATGAAATTTGCATCTAATGTAAATATATTTTATATTTTATTGTATTAACCTTGACATAGGTTTCTTCCTTTTCTGTTTTCACCATCAATGTTTAGCGTCACATATCATTTCACAAGTATGTGGCATATTCATTAAGGTGCATACGCTCTGCCAGTTCTGTGAAATAAAATAAATTAAAATTAACAAAAAAATCGTCTGCTTTTCTTCGGTTGATCTCGAAGTTGTTCGCCTTACTCGTATTTCAGGTTTGGAAGCATGGTCAGACGATGGTTCTGTCCCGCATGATGTCTTTATTCTTACTCCGTATTCCGAAAAATAAACATTCTTCTTTATTTTATTTTTATTTATTATTTTTTATTTTTATCTAGCCAGACAAAAAAAAATGATGTATTATAGGCTGTTTTTCAATTTTTCTCGATTTGATTATTATGTAGGACTGTTCAATTTCTATGAAATTTCATTTTGCATCCTATTATAGGGTAAAAAATTTATGTATATATTTTTTTATTTGGCTTTAAAAATAATGACAAACTTTCAGGAAATTTTAACATTATCGAAAGAATTTTTTTATTTTTTATAATTTAATGTGAAAATTTAACCATCATCCTCAATTGTATTGTTTTTTACTCATCTTCCATCATTATTATCATCTTGAATTTATGAAAATTTAATGTGAATAATAAATGTTATCATTCTTTTGAAACTAAACTATACATAAAATTTTAATTTTTAATGATCTTCGATTACGAAATGTATTTTCGCGATATAATAAATTATTACGATTTATTAATTCTATTTTACTTTATGGACATAACTTTATTTTTACATGTAAATAAGTACTTTTGAATAGGAGATATTGGGCATTTCTTTCTATTGTGCTTCTAATAAGACGAGAATTATATTTAATTTCTTTAACTGTGTGGTATATTTAAATAAAATCTAATTTATCTTCGTAATAATAATAATTTTTCAGTTGATATAATGCATCCTTCACTTGATAAGCATCCTAAATTTTTTTGTTTTATTCTATTTTGTTATTATTTATGTTTATGTATTTTATTTCGTTTATTAGAAATTTTTTGTTATTAATTAAAATAAATATACTTGCACCTGAATTAAATCGTCAAATTAGGAAATATTTCAATACATATAAAATCATATCTTTATCGTCTAATAACTTTTAAAATGATCTTTATATAGTGTGTGTGTGTGTGTGGTGTGTCAGTAGGAAATATATATTAACATTTAAATGAAATATAATTTACCTTCATTGGAAAAAATTTTTACTTATCGTTATCAACAAATTAAAATATTACTTCTATTTGATCTATTTTTTTGTTATTAATTAAAATTAATAAACTTGCACCTGAATTAAATCGTCAAATTATGAAATATTTTAATACATATAAAATTATAATTTTTTAAATATTTTAATAATTATTTTTCTCAATATATTAATTACATATAAAACAGTATACATATTTTTCTTAACACATATAAAAATTGTATATTTATCATTATAAATTATATATGTATAACAAAACAAATTTTCATTGCTGATTTTGAAATTTTAAACCATTTCTTTTAAAGGGATATTCCTATCATGTTTTCAGTATAAAACTACAAACTGTCCACAACAAGCTCTCAGCCTCCATAAAAAAAAAAAAAAAAAAAAAAAAAAAAAATGATTTTAGTTAATCACTTATCTTAATGCATGCGGCAATTTCAGCCGACACCATAGTCAACACAACCCTGTTAGAATCATCTGTTAGCGGCCCGAAAATGTAAACAATTTCAGCTGCGCTCTGCTAATGGCCGCTGTAAGGATGAAAGGATTTTTGTGTGCAGTCTGAGGGATATCTCATTGGGAACATTGTGTGTTGTTCATTTCTTCGTCCTGTTTGGTTCTACTCATGGTTTTGAAGTTTACCGGCACATTTATCAGCTGTTTTTTTTTTTTTTTCTTTCAGGTCCTTTTTTTTGTATTTTGAAGTAATTGGCTTGTCTTTTCTTCTGAAATAGTTTGGATAGTTTTATTGCATTTGATTTATAAAATCAAAATAAAAGCTTTCAATAAATGTACAGCCTGTTGCAATTAATTCTGATAACTTTAAGCATGAAGTTATTATGAAATGAATATTTCGGACGACATTCTTTTCGCCGTGGACTAAAAAGATACTTTAGTTTAAATTCTACTTTTAATCATATTTTCATACATTTGCGCATAGTATCTTTATACATTTTACATATTTTCATAAATTTTTATCATTTTAAATTTTAACATATATGTTAATAATGTATTTACATACAATATTAACATATTTTCATACTTTTTTACATGAACATATTTTCATACTTTTTTTTTTTTATTTTCATACATTTTTTTTTTTTTATTTTCATACATTTTTACATGAACAGATTTTCATACATTTTTTACATGAACATATTTTCATACATTTTTTGGCATAAACATATTTTCATACATTTTTTTTTTGCATAAATGTATTGTGATATCATCATCTATTAGCCGCCCGAAAATGTAAACAATTTCGTCTGCGCTCTGCTAATGGCCGCTCCAGGATGGAAAGGATTTTTGTGTGCAGTCTGAGGGATATCTCAATTGGGAACATTGTGTGTGTTGTTCATTTCTTCGTCCTGTTTGGCACTACTCACGGTTTTGAAGTTTACCGGCACATTTATCAGCTGTTTTTGTGTGTGTGTGTGTGTGTGTGTGTGTGTGTGTGTGTGTGTTTTAGGTCCTTTTTGTATCTTGAAGTAATTGGCTTGTCTTTTCTTCTGAAATAGTTTGGATAGTTTTTGCATTTGATTTATAAAATCGAAATAAAAGCTTTCAATAAATGTACAGCATGTTGCAATTAATTCTGATAAGCATGAAGTTATTATGAAATGAATATTTCGGACGACATCCTTTTCACCGTGGACTAAAATGATACTTTAGTTTAAATTCTACTTTTAATCATATTTTCATACATTTTGCGCATAGTATCTTTATACATTTTACATATTTTCATAAATTTTTTTATTATTTTAAATTTTAGCATATATGTTAATAATGTATTTACATACAATATTAACATTTTCATATTTTTTTTTACATGAACATATTTTCATACTTTTTACATGAACATATTTTCATACTTTTTTTTATTTTCATACATTTTTACGTGAACATATTTTCATACATTTTTTGCATGAAAATATGTTCATACATTTTGCATGAATATATTTTCATAATTTTTTTTTTTTTGCATAAACATATTTTCATACATTTTTTTTTTTTTACATAAACATATTTTCATAAATTTTTTTGGCGTGAACATATTTTCATACATTTTTTTTTTTTTTTTTTTTTTTGCATAACTGTATTGTGATACATCATCTATTAGCCGCCCGAAAATGTAAACAATTTCATCTGCGCTCTGCTAATGGCCGCTCAGGATGGAAAGGATTTTTGTGTGCAGTCTGAGGATATCTCAATTGGGAACATTGTGTGTGTTGTTCATTTCTTCGTCCTGTTTGGCTCTACTCAAGGTTTTGAAATTTACCGGCACATTTATCAGCTGTTTTTTGTGTGTGTGTGTGTTTTAGGTCCTTTTTGTATCTTGGAAATAATTGGCTTGTCTTTTCTTCTGAAATAGTTTGGATAGTTTTTTTGCATTTGATTTATAAAATCAAAATAAAAAGCTTTCAATAACTGTACAGTCTGTTACAATGAATTCTGATCACTTTAAACATGAAGTTATTATGAAGTGAATATTTCGGACGACATCCTTTTCACCGTGGGCTAAAAGTGTACTTTAGTTTAAATTCTACTTTTAGACATATTTTCATACATTTGCGCATACTATTTTTTATACATTTTACATATTTTTATAAATTTTTTTTAATTATTTTAAATTTTAGCATATATGTTAATGTATTTACATACATTATTAACATATTTTCATATTTTTTTTTTTTTTGCATAAACATATTTTCATACATTTTTTTTTTGCATAAACATATTTTCATACATTTTTTTGCATAAACATATGTTCATACATTTTTGCATAAACATATGTTCATACATTATCTATCAGACGCCCGAAAATGTAAACAATTTCAGCTGCGCTCTGCTAATGGCCGTTGTAAGGATGAAAAGGATTTTGTGTGCAGTCTGGGGGATATCTCATTGGGAACATTGTGTGTGTTGTTCATTTCTTCGTCCTGTTTGGTTCTAATCATGGTTTTGAAGTTAACCGGCACATTTATCTGCTGGTTTTTTTTTTTTCTTTAGGTCCTATTTGTATCTTGAAATAATTGGCTTGTCTTTTCTTCTGAAATAGTCAGGATGCTTTATTATTTTGCCTTTGGTTCATAAGTCTCACGATCGAAATTTGATGGAAATAAAAAATTTTCAATAATTGTATAACCTGTTATAATTAATTTTGATAACTTTAAACATGAAGTTGTCATCCGAAATATTAATTTCATAATATTCTTTTCACTGTGGACTAAAATGATACTTCAGCTTAAAGAAAACTTTTCATATATTTATATATAGTATTTTTGTACATTTTACTTATATATATGTTAATGTATTTACATACATTAACATATTTTCATACATGTTTTCGCATAAACATATTTTCATACATTTATTTTTTTGTCATAGACATTTTTTTTTTTTTTTTTTTTTTTTTTTTTTTCCATAAACAAATTTTCATACATTTTTGCATAAACAAATTTTCATACATTTTTTTGCATAAACAAATTTTCATACATTTTTTTTGCATAAACAAATTTTCATACATTTTTTTTGCATAAACAAATTTTCATACATTTTTTTTTGCATAAACATATTTTCAAAAAAAAATTTAAATATATTTTCATACATGTTTTACTTCAAATTCAGCTGGTGAATAAATATGTGATCTGATTCAATTAAATACTGAATAAATAACTAACTTTTGTTTAAATATGAAACTGAAATTATGAAAATAATTCTCCTCACTGCAAATTAATAAGTGTGATTCATAAGTCGACAAATATATTGGTCTTTCAATAAATAAATTGTTATAATTATTTTTTATGAACATTAAACATATATTTTGACCAAGTTGGAACTTGAGTGGACTTGGTATGTGGATCTTGAATTGCAGAAGATGTTTGTATACTTTTAGAAATATTGCAGGGTTTTTTAATGTGCAGGCGAAAGTGTAATTTTAGAATGGGATTACGTTGAGAAATCTTCAGTGTGTGTTACGTTAAACTGTAACATATTTTTACATAAACATATGTCTCAGTCTAAATAGCCTAAGGTATGCATAAAATGACCGTAGAGTGACAAATCAAAGTGTGTTTTCACATAACATTGCGTGACGTCTGAGATGTGATAATTCAAGTGAATCCACTTAAATGAAATGATTACTGTATTTGTTTTTGCAAATAAATGTTTAAAAACACATTTTTGAATCAAGCATTTCATAGAAACGCGGAAGTTTTTGAAATCTGGCTCCATTGTTGCTGTATTTAATAATTCAGGAGTTAGATCATCATGGTTCAAAACTTCCTAGATTGAAAAAGCATTTCAAGAATTCATTAGGCAATCTGTGATGTATTTGTCCCTCTTTGGCGTGCTTCTCACTCAATAGATTAAACATAAGAACTTGTATTGCAAGGAAAGAATAATATAACAGGTTAAAGACATCTAAGCTGTGATAGTTCTAATGCAGGGGTCGGCAACCTTTTGAGTCGGAAGAGCCAAAAATTACAATTTACCAAATTTCAAAGTTTTTAAAGAGCCACAGATTTTTTTCTTGCCAACAATAAATAGTACTCGCATAAATATATATTCCCCTCTAGTGTGTCCCGAGAGCGGTAGCAATCCTAGAAGTTCTTCTTTTGGACCTTGGGAAGACATATACCTGACAAAAGGGCAACTTGTGCCGTGTCTTTTATGTCGCAAGACTCATCTATAGCAAGTGATAAGGCAAGTTGAATAGCTTCCACCTGCAAATATGTTATATTTGAAGACATTTTAGCTATCCTATCTTGTACTGTTTTAGCGGATAGTGGCAAATCTTTGATTTTTCAAGATTTCTGGTTTGTCTTTGAAATCACGAAACAGTTTTTCATCATCCGACATCATAGAAACATCCGACGACGGCGTCATTCGAAAGCTTCCGATGGGCTGACGACGGGGGAGGGGTGCGGTGAAAAGCGAGTACAAGTGGCTGAGAGATAGAATCGGTGCCTAATCCTCGTTAATCGATTCAGAACGATTTTTAAATGTTTTTTTTTTTGATAAAATAAATAGAATTTGCGTATGGAACTAAAGAGCCGCAGCTTCACATCCAAAGAGCCGCATGTGGCTCGCGAGCCGCAGGGTGCCGACCCCTGTTCTAATGCATTAAAAGGAATCAGCGTAAATTAAGGGCTTACTGTATTTGTTTTTGCCAATTAATATTTAAAAACGTTAAGTTTTTGAAAAGGGGGTCCAGTTGTAACTGTATTTAATAATTCAGGAGTTAGATCATCATGATTCAAAAGTTCCAATATTAAGAACTTTTCCAATAACTCATCGGACAATCGGTGATGGACCTCTTTGACTTGACCTCGGCTGATGGTTACTCTTTGACTTGCTTCTCACTCAATAGAATAAATATAAGAACTTGCATTGCCAGGTTTAAGACATCTGATGTGTGATAGTTCTAATGCATTAAAATGAATCAGCGTAAATGAAAAGAGATTACTGTATTTGTTTTTCCAAATTAATGTTTAAAAACAAGAAGTTTTTGAAAAGTGGTCTCCAAATGTATCATTTAATAATTCAAGAGTTAGATCATCATGGTTCAAAAGTTCCAAGATTAAAAAACTCATCAAACAATCGATGATATATAGTACCTGTCACTCTTTGGTTTGCGTCTCACTCATTACATGAAATATAAGAACTATTGATGATGATAATTATAAGATAATGGATAATATAAGATGTATTGCTAGATTTAAGACATCTGATGTGTGATAGTTCTAATGCGTTAAAATGAATCAGCGTAAATGAAGGCATTACTGTACTAGTTTTTGAAGAGGTGGTCCCATTGTAACTGTATTTAATAATTCAAGGGTTGGGTTTGTGGCTCTACGATCATTTTATTCATACTTTTAAGCTAATTAGACCGGGACCTACAGTTTTATGCGGATTCCGAACCACTCACAAACATCCATGTCACCAATAATTCAAGAGTTAGATCATCATGGTTCAAAAGTTCCAAGATTAAAAACTCATCAAACAATCGATGATATATAGTACCTGTCACTCTTTGGTTTGCGTCTCACTCATTACATGAAATATAAGAACTATTGATGATGATAATTATAAGATAATGGATAATATAAGATGTATTGCTAGATTTAAGACATCTGATGTGTGATAGTTCTAATGCGTTAAAATGAATCAGCGTAAATGAAGGCATTACTGTACTAGTTTTTGAAGAGGTGGTCCCATTGTAACTGTATTTAATAATTCAAGGGTTGGGTTTGTGGCTCTACGATCATTTTATTCATACTTTTAAGCTAATTAGACCGGGACCTACAGTTTTATGCGGATTCCGAACCACTCACAAACATCCATGCCACCAATAGTTGCAGAGTTAGATCATCATGGTTCAAAAGTTCCCAGATTAAGAATATTTCCAAGAACTTATCAGATAATCTTTGGTATAGTGGCTTGCTTCTCACTCAACAGATTAAACATAAGAACTTGTATTGTAAGGAAAAAAAAATAATATAAATGAAAGAAAAAAACATTGCGATAATTAAGGATAATTATTATTATTATTTTAATTTCCCATCTTTTTAAATATTGCTTAGATAAATAAACTATGATCGATATAAGGAAATATTTCGGTTTTATTTTTTTATTATTATTACTACAGTGTCTCTTTCAAAGCCAATATTGCAGGACGATAAATACACCCATTCTATAACCGATAATGGTATTTATTTTTAGCGCCGTCGTCTTCAACTCAGCCAAACACCTCCAACAGAGTAATTATTATTTTCCCTAAGCCCATTCAATTACAAAACAGCCCGGAGGTCAGGTTAAAAATAATGAGGTTTATTGATACAATGACAAAATAAAAGATTAACGCTCCGTTGATAAAAGATCAAAGGGCTGATGGGAAAAAAAAAAATTGATATGATGTATAGGAGAAAACAATAACCTAATTTATTTAGGCTTAAGTCAATGGGATCCACTGCTACATAAAAAAAAAAAACAGTAAATGTAAAGGAATTTTTTCACAAAGACCGATACTGTAGTAAATAAATAATAATAAAAAAAAAAAAATATCCTCCGATTAACTTCAGATATTTATCTTACTTAAGTAAAGCTCATAGAGCCGATGGCTATTATTTATATCGGGGATTCAATTAATCGAATAATCGATAGTCTAATTTTGAAGGTGCTCTCTCGCCCTTAATAAGGTTCCTATACGGACAACGTATAAAGAGGTTTCTGGGGAAAAGTGGAATTGTGGCTTTTTTTCGCGAAATTTCTTTAAAGCAATATTTATGTTATCCATTGATGTTTCGATTAATTGTAATCTTTTTTCTTTTGTAAGGTTTCAGCAAAAGAAATCGGCAGCTTCATTATTATCTTCATGAGAAATTTAACCATTATATTGATTCAAAGCTAGATTTAATTCTGGGAATTTTCTTTAAACCAGTTTATAGGATAAGATATCAATACAATAATATAATAGCTGCCTGTCAGTATATTGATCTTTTTTTTTTTTTTTCGTGCTTTAAAATGTTGTATTTTAATAAAGTAATTTTAGTCTTATTTTTTTAATCCGTTAATATAATGTTTTGTAGTCATTATTACAGTAAATTCATCACTCTTTATTGTTACACAATATAATAATTGCTGAAAAATAATTTAAAGGATAATTCTTATATATATATATATATATATATATATATGAAATATATGATTTTAACTTTTTACGTGATATCGTATCGGCATTCTTTGTTATGCACGTCTGTGCTGTTGTATGGATTTCTCATCGACACTAATTATTATTATTATTAATTATTATTATATGTTATAAAAATGTCAGAAAAGAATAAATAATAATAAAATATTGTTTTATCTATGTAACGAAAATTCTTAAGAATAGAAAATTAAATTCTATGAATTTAATGTGAAGTATAAATTCGTGTGTATTTAATGTGAAGTGTAAGTTCGTGTGTATTTAATGTGAAGTGTAAGTTCGTGTGTATTTAATGTGAAGTGTAAGTTCGTGTGTATTTAATGTGAAGTGTAAGTTCGTGTGTATTTAATGTGAAGTGTAAGTTCGTGTGGATTTAATGTGAAGTGTAAGTTCGTGTGGATTTAATGTGAAGTGTAAGTTCGTGTGGATTTAATGTGAAGTGTAAGTTCGTGTGGATTTAATGTGAAGTGTAAGTTCGTGTGGATTTAATGTGAAGTGTAAGTTCGTGTGGATTTAATGTGAAGTGTAAGTTCGTGTGGATTTAATGTGAAGTGTAAGTTCGTGTGGATTTAATGTGAAGTGTAAGTTCTTGTGGATTTAATGTGAAGTGTAAGTTCGTGTGGATTTAATGTGAAGTGTAAGTTCGTGTGGATTTAATGTGAAGTATAAATTCGTGTGGATTTAATGTGAATTGTCTAAATTTCAAAAGTAAGATTTGAAAAGTTATCTTACATTATCCGAAAAAAAGATTGCAAGAACTAAATAAGTTATATAAGTTATTGGTACAAAATATTAGTAGCATTAATTATTATTCAATAGTTTTCGGAGATGATTGTATTCATGAATAAAAACGATATTTTTTACATTTTTGTATCATAATTATTTTTTTGTGCCAGAACTATTTGTTCGTGGATGATAAAAGATTTAATAAAAAACTCTTAGATAAAATTTTACAGCTCTGTATCTGTAATATTTTTCTCTTTCTGATTCACTTCTAATTTATGTTTTTGCCATTTTTAGTTCATTGAATGATAATTAATATCATTTAGAAATCCATATCAAAATCACGGAACTGGATAATGGACGATTAGTTGACATGGGTAGCATTGGCAAGGGCTCTTTTATAATAATCATTTCTGAATGAAAACTTGTGACATCATTTCTATTTTTATTTCTAATGTTATATCTTTCTCTTGTGTAGACCTGATTTAAGATAGGTTTATTAAATCGAGAAATTTTTGAAGATTATCAAAAATCAGTTTCGTCATTTTACATCAAAACCAGCTATCGAACTTAGAACTTCGTGAGAACTTAGTTTTGAAATTTATTAATTAATAAATATCCACTCATTGCGAGATCATATAATCATTAAAAGATTTTCTTTAGTGTTTGCTTAAAGTGGATGTACTTTTAGAAGTCGGGAAAATTACATACAAAATTACAATATCTTTTTTAATGTTTTAAAGCAACTAGAAAAAGAAACTACAAATTAATGAATAATAATAACTAAAATATTTAAGAAACATTAAAAATTTAAAAATCAGAATCCTTTTTTAGCTATGACCTTTCAGCATCACGTAGTGCACTCGGAACGATTAAGAAAAAAAAAAGCACTTTCTTCATCGGAATCGTAAATGATGTGGACACGCGACCTGTTTGAAATGAAGACCACGTTCCTCCTCACTTAAACCACTAATCCGCCCAAACTCGACACTGGTTAATATTACGCGAAGAAGAAGCGTGCGGATTATATAAAGGGGGCGAGAGAGGGGTGGGAGGCGAAGTGAAAAGAAGAGGAGCGGCCATATTTAATTTGAGCCCTAGCCGTTAAGTTGCGGAGAATGTTGATTAAAAAGTCCCTGAAAAAACCCCAAGACTTTTTCCGCCGACTCAATACGCTTTCGCAGTCATAATTGTCGTTTGGCGAAATATAGAAATGAAGTGAAGCGAAGAGGAGGAGAGTGAGTGAGTACTGCTAGTTCTAATAATAATATAAATGTAAGAAAAAATAAAAATAATAAAAAATAAAACAGAAACCGAGCTCTTTTAGTCGTTTTGGGTGTGGCAACACTACGTGTGTTGCCACCACTGCAATAATAGAAAGAAAACGATAATAAAACGTTGGAAAAAGGAGAAGTAGGGGAGTGTGAGAGAGATTTGGAAAACCCTGAGAAATAATAATTCTGCACATCACCTCAATTTCATTTCCGTTTTTCAGGACTTTTTTTTTTTTTCTTCCATTTCCTGAGCTTTTGTTATTTTTTTTTTTCTCCTTTTTTCTCTGGGAAAAAGGTTTTTATTTTGAGCACAATAGCAATTAACCCGGTTTTCTGTGTATGTGCGCGGTTATTAAACGTAATTAAATCCACAACGCTTTAAGCTACTACCACAGAATAGCAATGATATTATCGTTATTACTCGACGTAATAACTTCCACAAGGTTTACTCCCCCCTTCACTTGCTCCACCCCTTCCCGCCAATTTTCGACCTGGAACAACTGATTGGCGTTAGAGACAGGGGAACAAAATGGAATTATTTTGACTGTTTTTCTCTTTTATTAATTTATAAATAAGATATTAATTGCGTTTGGCGATTCTTTTTCTGCGCCAATAGATTGCTGGATTAACGCGTTAAGCGAGAGAAATTAATGTTTGGCAGATTTTTCTTGCTCTTCCTTCGCCAATTATTCTTCCGTTCTTGGTTTAATAAAATAAGGGTATTGTGGATAACAAATCCCTTGCATTGTCAATAAAACTGTATTAAAGATTCTTTTTACGGCACCGTTTCCTTATTTATAAACAATTATGTTTAACAATAAATAATGAATCTTCTAATTAAAATAGATTAATTTCAGCATGGATGCAAATGGATTAAAAATAAATTTAATAAAAAAATTTGCATTGGACTATTTTTATGGACGATAGCAAACACTTATTAAAATGAGTACTAAGAATAATTTTCTGAATTATTTCTAGGCAATTTTTAACAGTTTCTAATTTTATAAATAAATGAATATTACAAAAAAGAATTTGGATATTAGGAAGAAAACATTTTTAATGCCATATAAATGGAAAATTTAAAAAATTATAACTATATGTAATGTTATGCAAATTCCATACATTTGCAAGCAATTAAACAATAAATTTTGTAAATAAAATAGTGAGCTTAAATAACTTTGAAGAAAAGTTTCTATAAAAATATCTCATATTTATCATAAACAGTTTTAAAGCTAATTTAATTTTATCAGAATACCTCACGTTTGACATGCATGAAAATGCCTTGGCCTATGCCGAAGTGTTTTGCTTAATTTTATTGGAATGCTTATCTTCTACTTACTCAGGCTTCCAATTGTTCTGGGTTGTACAACACTCGAGTAGATAGTAACCCATCTTAAATGCTACATCTTATTAATCTTTACAAATTTACACAAACAATCTTTTTTGTTTTCATAAAGATATTGGAATATGTTTAAAATTGCCTGTTTTAATAAAAAGTTATTTTTTTTATTCTTGTCGCTTACTACTCATATTTTCCATTCTGCAAGATTTTCCAAGTTTGATATCATAGGGTTCGGTACTTATTATCTAAATAAATAAATGCTGACTATGCATTAATTTTTAATAGCTCGGAATCCACTTTAAACAGTAGGTCCAGGTCTAATATCATTGCGAGCGTAGAGCTGACAATTTTATCCTGTAAAAAGAAAACATCTCTGTACCGAAATCTTCCAGTAGGCAGACGGCCTTGGCCTACCATGGGGCTGTTGTGTCAATGAAGAAGAATATATTTGCTAGTTCGGTAATATGCTCAGCTAGCATAAAGAAGAGCTCAGGTTGAAATTCGGCAGCACCCGTTGTAGTCACTGCTTTCAAAATCGGAAAGACTCGAGGTCGTTTGAGACAACGTGTGTTAAGTGCATCGCACCGACAATCAGATTACTTGATGAGAGTTTTCAATTTTTTTCTTCCATACGACACACAAATACTGGGCAGTTAGCTTTCCGCAGATTGTTACGCGCAATTTGGATAAAACTGGCATTTGGACGATTAAAGAGCACTTATCTACCTACTTACGATCCCTCATCATCTGTAGGAATACATAACTACATACACCTGGAATACATAAGCTCAATCCAAAACACATCGACAATGTAAAATTTGCTGCATTTTCGTTGCGATATCAAAAAGTTTAATGAATAAAGTTAAAAATCTTTTAATCATAGCAACTTATATTTATCTACATATTCTTTAAAAATAAAAAAAGTTTACTTACATCAAAGCACTGGCCTGTAAATTAGGCTTTATTTTATTACTCGCAATTACTTTGCGATCCGCAAAGTTAATCGTTAAAATCTTGCAAGCGCCCAAAGACATCGTGCAACTCATTCGTAATTCTTCCTCCCAACGAAGTTTGAAAAGTTTGTTTTGAGTTCGCTATCGATCAAAGACGTTTCGTTTGTCATTTTCCACAGAAATAGTCAAAATGTGAAATTTAATTTGTTATTTATTATTTTCCCAAGAAAATTAGTTTTAATGAAATCCGCAGTTTGTATTTTGAGAAACACGATTGATAAGGATTTGTGAAGGCATAACAAGCTTAAGATTGTCATAAGTTCATTTTATTCATTTGTATCGTTCATATTTGTGTTTTTAACTTTTTAATTTTGCTAATATTAATTTTAAATATAATTTCTAATTATGTTGGAATTTATGTGTGAGCTTTTATAGTTTTAGTGGTAGCCATACATGAGACGATATAATCTTTGAAGACTTTATCTATTTGTATATCTGGCCTTTGATACCAAAGGCTTCAGGTTTGAAACTTAGCGGTGGCATGGATATTTTTTAGTGGTTCGGAATCCAGGTTAAACTGTACGTCCCGGTCTAATTAACCCAGAGTGTGCAAATAAAATGACCGTAGAGCTACAAAACAAATGCAAATTCTATCTATTTGTATATCTGGCCTTTGATACCAAAGGCTTCAGGTTCGAAACTTAGCGGTGGCATGGATATTTTTTAGTGGTTCGGAATCCAGGTTAAACTGTGCGTCCCGGTCTAATTAACACAGAGTGTGCAAATAAAATGACCGTAGAGCGACAAAACAAAAGCAAATTCTATCTATTTGTATTCATGTAACCTTTCGAATATCGTGCACTTATATATTCAAGTTTCTGGCATACATTATCGTAAATTAATAGCATTTTCAATATTAATCCATTTGTTACTTATATATAACTATATTTAGTATATTTCTTATATAAATGTTGAAAATCTCTTCATTGTCAGTGACATACCGTGATTTTTTTTTTTTTTTTCACATATTTGCGCATGCAAACTTAAACAACAATGTGAAAAATACTTGTATAAATTCTTATTAACACAACAAACTCTAATGTTTACTGATACGATAAATCTGTACGACGCTAATAATGCAAGTTTATTAACACACATAAACTTGATAACTTGGTTTCGATCACCAAAATTTAAAAAAAAAAAATTATCTAATATATTTTAAAGCCAATATTCGCAACAATATAAAAACATACGAAGGAAATGAATTAACGAAATAATTTTTTTTTTTATTTGTTCAAACATTTCCAAAAAGCGCCTATTGAATATTAACTTGCAAATTATTAAGTTTGCTAGCAAAGATTCTCCAAGATCGGACTTGAGATTGCTGTGTTCTAAGAGTAGAAATCGTCAGGTGGCATTCCACGCTCTGTTTTGGCGGGAAACGGCTGCCGAATCAGAGCATGTCGCCCGTGTCCTATCTTGAATGGAGGTGTCCAACTCCATTCGAGCGTGGACAAGGTTGCCTTTACCTGTGGGACACAGTCATCATCACCTGCAATTACCGCTCAACTCACGGCCTGCGATTTTCTTGCGCACTCTGTAGCAGGGTCGTTTTAGCGTTCGTTGTCGGCCACTGGAATTATGCGAATTGTGTTCTAAAGTGTCACCTTTTGTTCTACATGCAAAATAGCTTTGCTTTTTATTTATTGGGCAGAGATTTTGTTGTTGAGCTGGGAGTTGAATTTGGTGTAAATTTTTTTTTTTTTTTATCTATAAAAAGATTGCATTTTTGGATGGTCAATGGTTAGGTTAAAGATAGGTAGGGGAGGGGGAAGCTTACTATATATATTTATTTCAACTACTTAAAATATTAGTCGTACCTAATCTTAAAATTGACCATATATTCAATAATCGATACTTATTTTATAATGTATCGTAGATTTCAAGATTTTGTGTTATCATATTATTTTGTGCTATCATATATTGTGTTATCGTATTTATCATATTACAATCATTGTTTTTAGTGGGAAAGTTAATTTTAACCGTTTTTAGATTAGAATAAATTAATAATTCTAAATAGAATAAATTAACCATTCTAAATGGAATAAAATAATAATTCTAAATGGAATAAAATAATAATTCTAAATGGAATAAAATAATAATTCTAAATAGAATAAACTAATAATTCTAAATGGAATAAAATAATAATTCTAAATAGAGTAAACTAATAATTCTAATTATAATAATAGTAATTCATAACTAAAAATAGAATTAAATAATTATCATTAATGATTTTTTTTTTTTTTTTAACTGTGAAGTGTTTAATTATTTAAATTTCATGTACTTTAAACAAAATTGGCTAAGATTGAAGAATAGGATTAAATATTAAGAATGTTATTAACTTTTTAAATTGCATTGCAGCGATAATGATGGAACTTGGATATATCAAACTTGATATGCAATTATTGGTGTATGAAACTTGGAATTATTTTCACTTCCTTTATTTATTGTAGTTGGGATTTAAATGAAAATTCTAAAGCTTTAAATTTAGTCGCTTTGATTTCGAGTTTGCTCACGTACCTACTTCAAGAAAAATGTTCTTGTGATATAGTGTCCAGGAAGTTCTTTTCTACATCATTAAGATAATTAATGATGTAGAAACTAAGCAAGTTAAAAAGAAGGTAATTTTTGTTAAAATAGCTCATTCAATTCTTTAATTTAAAATAAAATAATTTGTTTCAGCATAAGTTCTTTAATTGTGTGGAGAATTTCTAATTGGCATTTTAATTTCTTCTCATGTTTCTTCAGATTCTTGTGATTGTGGTTTTTCATTTTAAAGTTAAATGTGGTGAATTTCTATGAACAAAATTCTGTTATTATGGATTGTTATTCTTTAAGATGTTGTTATTCTTCATTCAATGCAAAAATATCACATGTTTACAATTTGCTTCTCTACTGTGTTATGATTAATCAAAATAAGAGATTATGGTGTTTATATACCAGAATATCTGCAGAGAATGCAAAAGGGTTATCTGCCGTATATTTCATTTTTATATATAATAAATAATATAATATAAAGAAAATAAATTAAAACATTTTATTCTAGTTATTGCATTAATAGTTGTTTTAAGTATTTGGTCCAACTTTTATTGTAACCAAGTGTTAAAGTGTAGTCAAAGATTAGGTTTTTTTTAATTATTAATATTAGTATTCAAGGCAAAAACTTTTGTTCCACAAATATAAGTTGATCCAAACAGGTTTACGCATATCTAGCAGCAATCTTTAACCTGCCGTATTGAGCTCAATTTTTAGATGAAACATGTTTTTGACGATAAATATCATTGAAATAAAATACATAGATAAACATCATGCATCCAGGTGGCACATTAATGACAAAAGATCTGATCTGTAATAAATAGTAGACATTGAATATCATATTTTTATATTATTATTTATATAATGGTACCTTAGTATACGTCCGTAAACCTTTCAAGATTCTTGGATTCACACCAAACAGGATGTATATTAAGCGAATTTTTTTTCTCAAAAGAAATAAAAGTAAAATGGTTCATCCGTTCCTATGAAGACAAAAAAAAAATTTTGTTTTGAGCATATTATGCGTTAATGAGGTTATAAATTAATTAAAAAGCTGGCTAATACTAAAATATATAATTACAAAGCTAATACTGAAATATATAATTACTTGGAAAAAGCAACTTAAACATTGCAATGGACTTTGAAAATATGTACCAAATATAACTTTGCTTCTCTACTTGGACATTTTGTTAGGGACTTTACTAACAATCTGTGGTAACAAAAAGAGTTTTATTTCTGCTTTCTTATATTTTACAGGAATATTTTGGAAATGGGACATTATCTAGTCCAAACAATGTTTTGTCTGAATGGGGTGGTAACGCTAATAATTGCTAAAACAGCTTGATGAAATGCATTCGTAAATAAAAAATTAACTAAATATAATTTTCTGTTCTCCATTCGGACATGGTTTAAGATCATATTTAACATTTACTAAAAATCTATTCAAAAGAGCTTTGTATCTTTTTTGTATAGCTTTTTTTTCCTCAAGATGTTTTGGAAATGGGACATTGTCTAGTCCAAACAAATCTTTCAATTTTTGAAGTGTTCCATTCATTTTTCAAAGATCGCGCATGTCGTTTACCAAACAAACTTTTTCGCATCCAAAAAGACTCTTTTCAAGTTGACAAGACCATCATTTCAAGTTGACTTTTACGCTGAAGCGGACGTATACCGATGTACCACCGTACTAAACAGTTATGTTTGATTGTAACTGAACATGACTTCAAAAAATAACAACCGCCCATTTCAAAGGCAAACTTCAACCAACCACCCGGCCGATTGACGCTCGCGTGCCGTCTTTATTAATTGGTTCCGACCGCATCTGCAGTCCCGACGCCGGCAAGAGTTGGATGTCCCTTTAATACAGTCATCCGTATCACCAATTCTTTTGGTGAGTGAGTGTGCATTAAAAAAATCGATGCGTCCTTTCCGGTTGATTGTGACGAGAGCGAAGGCGAGTCGACTGATTGATTGTGGAGCTCTGCCGGGAAGGGGGCGGGGTGGGGAGGGTCTAATGAGGCGGTCCTTAATCCCCAGGCCCTTTTGTGTGAAGTGCGCCACATCGTTAGCCGTCTTATTGTAATCAGAGGGGCCCCTCTGTGCCTCTGCGCCATTTATTAGCAGATTACAACTCCGTTTTTCGCGCACCTGCCTCTTTTTTTTCTCCCTGCTCCCGCGTACCCCCTACCCCTACTCAGTATTTTTTTTTTTTTTTTTTTTTTTTTTTTTTTTTTTGTCCTCCTTTCGGGCGTGAAATCTTGAAATGAGTTTTTATGTCAACGACATCTATGCAGATTTTTTTTTTTTTGAATGAATGAATGAATGAATGAAGATGATTGGTGGGGAAGTCCGTTAGTGTTTGAAGGTAGTATGGAGATTTGATTGTCCTGTGTGTAGTTTAGTTATGGAGATTCATGGTTCTGTTGTACTTAGTTGTAGTTCTTTACTTTGTAAAATGGATCGATCGGTGAAGGTCCTGTAAAGCAAGCAATTTTTAGATGAGGTATGATGTAGGAATTTAGTTTTGGAAATAGCTCATGTTCTTATGATTCTGTATGGAGTTTGTGAAGAGAGGGGCGGAGCTCATGTGGAGTTAATGGAGAGAGGATGGAGCTCATGGTTCTGTGGGGAGATTTGTTTTGAAGATAGCTACTGTTCATCTGGTTCTATGTAGAGTTAATAGAGAGAGGCTGGAGCTTATGGACCTGTGTGGAAAATTTTGAAGATAGCTAGTAGTCCACTGATTCTATGTGGAGTTCATGGAAAGAAGGTGAAGCTGATAGTTCTGTGTGGAGATTTTTAAGATAACTCCACATAGAATCAACGGACTTCTAGCTAATGGAGAGTGGCGCTCATGTTATGTATGGAGATTTTTGAAAATAGGTATGGTCGGTCCTCTGCTTCTGTGTGGAGTCAATGAAGAGAGGGTGGAGTTGATGAAGCTCTTAGTTCTGTGGCGAGTTAAATTTTGGAGATAGCTCTTAGCTCAATTCATCATCCTACTGTACTTAATATTCAATGGGCAACATGCGATAAGACGCAAGTTTGATTTTAATGTCATGCTGCAGTCTCTAATTCGAAAATCGAGTAGATTTGTGAATCTATGATAACGTTGTAAGTAAAGTAAATATTATTTCTCATAACTGAAAACGGAATACGTCAGGGGGAAATACTACGAATTATTCCTTGTGTGACATAACACAACAGATTAATTCCAAAACGAAACTAGCATTTGTTTAATTTTACTTCTGAAGAATATCAAATTATTCTTAATTTAACTTTCATATACTAGACATTTATTGAAAGCGGAATACGTCAGGAACTTTTTGGAGATCTGCATGGTTTTGTAATAATATTTTTAAAATTTGCAAATTCGATAAAATTATTCAATAAAAAATATTTTTAGTTTATTTTTTTTTAATTCTTCTCCCCCTCCCCCTTTATTTTTTTTAATTTTTCCCCCTTTCTCTTCAGAAAAAAAATATAATAAAATATCGGGGGTTTTTTTTATGTACACGTAGGTTGAAAATCATTTTAAAATGGAATAA
The DNA here is from genome assembly GCA_021605095.1 of Caerostris extrusa. Lineage (NCBI taxonomy): Eukaryota > Metazoa > Arthropoda > Arachnida > Araneae > Araneidae > Caerostris > Caerostris extrusa. The sequence goes on from BPLR01014205.1 coordinate 79,579, forward strand.
TTTATTTTTGCAATATTCATAATCTAACAGTTTGTTTAAAAAAAAAAATTCAACTTGATTCAACTAATAGTCTTTTAAATTTAGTTATGATTTCAAACGCTGTAATTTATTGGAAGGGGGAAAAAACGGTCTATATTTCTATTCCAATATTCAAACATGAGTGTTGACATTCTTTTTGGAAAAAAATAAGTAGATGACTAAAAAACTTAAGATTCTGAATATTATGTTTAGTTACCTTCATTATTTATTAATATGTTTTTAAAGCCCCTGCAAGCCCCATTTCTTTCCAGGGCCAATTCTTCCGAAACAATTCCGTTTTGCCATAGCAAATATTTGCGATCGCGGCATGGCAACATAATGAAATATTCAATTTCAGACGATTTTTTTTTCTTTCTTCCCATCAGAATACCTACCAGCAGCACTATGTCCACAAAATCCCTACAACTGCACATTCTTTTTGAGAATTTACCCTGATGTGTGCTGCTGTTTTTGTATGTACTGGTCCAGTGGGCAAGACTTTTCGAATAAAATATGCAGCATTTTCTGCAAAGGGGAATTTTCGATTAGGCCGAAAGTCTTCTTCTAGAACTTTATACCGTGGCGCCATCTACCGACTGACGGAGAAGATCTTCTAATGGATTTTTAATGGGCGTGCTCGTGTGCTCGCTTCTTCCCCGCGGATAAGAGATGGGTAGGGGGTTGTCGGCCCCTTTTTTGATTGAAAGATTCTTGAGTGGTTTGGTGTATGTGGTCCAGCGAAATGGTTCTGGAACATCAATTCAAATACGCTAAATTCAGTGGAATGAAATAGACCCCATCAAAACTGTATTAGCTTTTGTGGTAGTGTTCTTGCTGTAATTTGAATTGAATTGCTTTAAGTTTTCTTTGGGTTTGGAAAGAATATATTTTCTAAGAATTCAATTTATTATGATTTATACTTGTCACAAAAATTGCTCATCTTTAATTACTTATATAGATTAAAATGTAGGCTTTCCTGCACCAAGGGTATTAGTAACAATAACAACTTTATTGAATCTGAATTTTAAAAATCACTGTTAGCAATGAATACTCCTATTTATTTATGAACAAAGGCACACTTTGTTCTTTCTGAAATAAAATTTAATTGATAGATTAAATTAATTAGTCTGTAAAAAATCTGATATTAAATCTGACTGTCTCTTTTAATATTCTGTTTATATAATTTTTGCTTGATTTAAAAATAATTTATAGTCTAGAAAATTAATCGTTTATAATTATCGCCATGAAAGAAATAAGCGCAAAAATACTTTAGATTTAGAAGACTTTATATTTCTTATCATCATTACATTTTCTTGTCCCAGCACAACTTAATAACCTCCACTTTTAATTTGTGGATTTATAAGCTACATCAGGGCGTACGTTGTTCTTTCTCAAATAAACTTTAATTGATAGATTAAATTAATTAATTTGTAAAGGTTTGATATTATGCCTGACTGTCTCTTTCTTTTAATATGACTCTGTTTATGTGATTTCTGTTTAGTTAAAAATAATTTGTAGCCTAAAAAATTAATCGTTTATATTTATCGCCATTAAAGAAATAAGCACAAAAATTGTTTAGAAGACTTTATATTTATTGCCATCATTGTTCCATTGTGCCATACGTTGTTCTTTCTCAAATAAAATTTAATTGATAGATTAAATTAATTAGTCTGTAAAAGTTTGATATTAAATCTGAATGTCTTTCTTTAATATCGTTTCTGTTTAATTAACAATTTATAGTCTTAAAAATTAATCGTTTATAATTATCGCCATGAAAGAAATAAGCACAAAAATTGTTTGAAGACTTTATATTTCTTGCCATCGTTAAATTTTCTTGACCAAGCACAGCTTAATAACCTCTTGTTTTTAATTTGTGGATTTATAAGCAACATTAGAGCGTACTTTAACTAACTTTTGAATCTCAAAAATGGTTTATCGGGAGTTGCCACGGCATCATACTTCTGTTTTGGACAACTTTTCGTGAGTGCAAAGTACTTGGTCGAAATTAATAATCTCTACTAAGGATTATTAATAACAAGAATCACGCATACGTAAGTGGTTCCCTTGGCTTTGCGTGTTGCCATTTTTTTTCGCTATTATTAATTCTTTCGTGTTATTTTTATACGAGATTATTTCATAAATTTCAGGTATAAGCCGTATTGTTAAATTTGAAAGTAATATTATTAAAAACAAGTTTGATAAATAATTCGTTTATTTTATATTAAGTATCACAATTCGATTTGATTTCTAAATTAGCATTTTATCTAAAAGAAAATATTTTGTAATTTGTGAACCATTATTATTAATAGGATTGACGTGCATCTATAATCATTATTTTTTTTTTTTTTTAAGTGTTTTATCTTTTGGTGATACCTGATGTCTGAATTTTGGGGGTGATGAACTTCAATTATTTGGAAAGAAGGAAAAAAATAGTTTAATGAATAATTAAACGATTATTCCTTTATTTGATAAATGATTAGAGAAATTTTCTCTTTAATGAAATTGTGTTTTGTTACATCATTTTAGATGAGATAATGACCAAATTAAAAATGTTTCTAATTGTTATGAATCATGTCTGACAATATATTATTAAGCATACTTTTCTCATCTTATGGATAAAGGATATGTTTCTGGTTGTAGACCTTCTTTGATTGAAATTTTTTTTTTATTGATTGATGTATATATATGACTTAAATTTTGCAGTGATTTTGTTAGGACAATAGTTTAATTATTAATCTGATTAAATTCTGATTGATTCATTAATCTGATTAATGATTGGCGAAATTCTCTTTTTTAATGAAATTGTTTTGATATATCATTTTAGATGAGATTATGACCAAATTAAAAATTATGATTCTAATTCAAGTTAAGTGTCCGGCAATATATCATAAACATATTTTTTTCCTTTACGCATGAAGGATATGTTTATGAGTTGATGGAAATATATATTTTTTTTATTGATTGATGTATATATCACTTCAATTTTGCGGTGTAATTGTTTGTGTCATTTTTCGAAGGTGATTTTTATAGTACAATAGCTTAATCATTCATCAATCTGATTAATGATTGTGGAAATTCTCTTTTTTTAATCAAATTGTGTTTTGTTGCATCATTTTAAATGAGATTATGATCAAATTAAAAATGATTCTAATTGTTAAGAATCATGCTGACAGTATGTTATCAAACATACTTTTTTTCTCTACGGATAAAGAATATGTTTGTAATTGTCGACGTTCTTTTGATGGAAAGAATTTTTTATTTTTATTGATGTATATATCGCTTAAATTTTGCAGTATAATTAATTGTCATTTTTAGAAAGTGATTTGTATAGTACAATAATTTAATTATTCATTAATCTGATTAATGATTGAGGAAATTCTCTTTTAATGAAATTGTGTTTTGTTCCATCATTTAACATGAGATTATTGCCAAATTAAAAATGATTCTATTTATTAAGAATCATATATGGTAATATATTATTAAACATACTTTTCTCCCCTACGAATAAACCAGGCTTCAGGTTCGAATCCTGGAATGGATGTTTGTGAGTGGTTCGGAATCCACGTAGGTCCCGGTCTGTTTAACCCAAAAGAGTGCATAAGATGACCGTAGAGCGACAAACCAAACCCCTACGAATAAAGGATATGTTTGTAATTGTTAACCTTTTGATTGATGTATTAATTATTACCTTTTGATTGATGTATTAAATTTTGAAGTATAATTGTTTGTGCCATTTTTAGAAAGTGATTTGTTTAGTAAAATAGTTTAATCATTCATTAATCTGATCAATGATTGGGGAAATTCACTTTTTAATGGAGTTGAAGTTGTGTTTTGTTACATCATTTTATATGAGATTGTGGTCAAATTAAAAATGATTCTAATTGTTAAGAATCATGTTTGACAGTAAATTATTAAACATACTTTTCTCCCCTACGGACAACGGCCTGATGGCCAAAATGGCTAGCGCTCTGGCCGTTGGTACTACAGGCTCAAATCCTGGCGATGGCATGGTTAGTCGTTAGTGGCTCGAAATCCACGTTAAACTGTAGGTCTATTTAGCTTATTTTAGGTCTGTACAAAATGACCGAAGAGTGAGAAGCCAAATCAATGGCGTAACAGCCTTATTGTGGACCAGTGCTGTCTGCCTACTGGCAGATTCCGAAACATGAGATGTTTTCTTTTTACGGGTAGGATAGTCAGCCTTACGTTCTACGGTCATATTAGCCTGAAACCTACAGTTTAAAGGGATTCTGAACAACTACAAATATCCATCGCACTGCCAGAATTCGAACGCGTAACCCGTGACACCTATCGGCCATCAGGGCCACTAATACATTCTGATTTACTTGTTTGATAAATAATGTTTATTAATAATTTCATCAGTTTTTAAACCCACTTAAAAAGAAATAAAAAAAATAGTTAAAAATCTATTTTTTTTTTTTTTTTTTTTTTTTTTTTTCATTTCAAATTTGAAACTGTTATTGTAGCCAAATTTTTTTTAACAATAGCCTTGTTTTCTAATATTATATAACCATCGCTTACACATATTATGTTGTCTACACCAATTTAATCACCGTAATAAGCAGTTTTTCATTATTAGATTTCTTTTAAAACCTGCCATGAATAATAATTTTTGTGTTGCGTGTTGAAACACTTTTAATAAAGGCTGAAATTTAAGTAAACTTTTTTTTTTTTCTTTCAGGTGAGTGTTTTGGTGCTGGCCTATTCCTTTGACGATTTCAGATTGACCGCTTAATTGCTTGGGGACGAACGTGTCTGCTGGGAGACGCGGTTTGACGAATAAATGTGTCTCGAGTTTGTATACGAATTATTTCATTAATATGCACTGTTTCTTTGACCCGTTCGTATTTTTGGCATGATTTATTTTGGGCGCAAGAAATTAACTTTTACTTTAGAAGTAAGCGGCGATTATTAAAAATGATTATGTTTACTTTCGTTTTCTCGGTGGCCTTTTAGGGCATGTATTGATTAGTATTTAGTTAAAGTTTATAAACTAAAAATTATCTTTATTACCTTAGATTAGAAATATTTCACATTTCTTTTAGATGCAAAAGTTGATAAAAATGCCCCGATGACTCATTTTCTCCGTTGACTTTAAAAATGTGTTGATTCATAGTTATCTAACGATTAAAAATAATTTAATATTACTTTTAACTGCCAATTTATGATAATTTATAAACTAAAAGCGCTCTATAAGCACCTCAGATTAGACACCCTTTCATACTTTTTATCAGCTTTAACATCTAAAATGCCCAATGCCCTTATTCTCTCCGTTGTCTTTAGAAATGTGTTACTTTATAGTTAGCTAATGATTAAAATAATTTGATATTTTTAACTGATAATTTATGAAAATGTATAAACTAAAAGTCCTATATAGCACGTCAGATTAGAAATAATTTGATATTGCTTTTAGATGCAAAAGCTGAGATGTTTTTTAGTTGATAAAAATGCCCCCATGACATTTTCTCCGTTACCTTTAAGCGGCTGGATGGTTAATTGGCTAGCGCTCTGGCCTTTGGTACCACAAGCTTCAGGATGTTTTTTAGTGGTGTGGAATCCATGTTAAACTGTAGAACCTGGTCTAATTAGCCTAAAGTGTACAAAAAATGACCGTAGAGGTACAAACCAAACCGTTGTCTTTAAACATGTGTTGATTCAAAGTTAGCTAATGATTCAAAATAATTTGATATTACTTTAAAATGTTAATTTACGAAAATTTGTAAACTTAAAAGTACTCGGTGGTGAATTAGATACTATATTATAATTTCTTTATAAATTATATTATTTTTGAGTTAAAAGATTGAACTTATATAACCCTTCTACGTAAATTAAATTAGGTCTTTACGTAAATAAATAAAAATATATAAAAGTGAGGAAGAAGTTTATTCTGTGCACCTTTAAAATGTATATTTCTATCTCTAATAGCTGCGATAAATGATTTACAATAGTATCTACAATCCTTTAATTGTTTAACATAGTACATTTGCCATATAAATGTGTCGTAATTAATATTTGCATTAAAAACTGTTTACAAGTATTTAATACATAAAAAAAAAAAAATTGAAGAAAAGAGCAATTCCATGAGAAAGAAAACTTTTGTAAAATATTTATAGACAATTTTTAACTTTTAATGTTGTTTTTAAATTTTAAATCTGCAGTCATGCGCCAAAATATATATCCTGATAAGCTGTAATATTCTCAGAATCGCACGTGGCATGAATGATAATATATTTATTTACATTTATAATTTTTTGTTGGGAGATATTTAAAAAGCTTTGATTTTTTTTGTAAAAATATTCATCCCAAGGAAGCAAGTTTTGTCATCCTTGTATTTTATTTTATTCCTTGCATAAATTATTCTGCGCATGTCAGTCAAATAATGTATGGTGTGTTTTTCAAACAGTTATTACCAAATCGCAATTTTAATCTTTGTGTATTTTTACTATTAGTTGATTTTTATCTTTTAAATCAGGGGGTGGCCAACCTGGAACATTTTTCCGGCTCGTGAGATTTATCACACTTTTACAAAATATATTTATTTTATATTGGCCAAAGTAGTGAAAACAGCTGCTTTTGAAAGCCGATTCAGTAATTTAGAGTTAGACAAATACAACAGATTTTCAGAAATATATTCATCTCCCCTTTCATGTTGAAATCGAGTCGGCCCCAGAATATCACCAAATGGAACTGGTTGACTTACAATGTAATATAGAATTAAAACTTTTTAAAACATCAAAATCAAAAATAGATTTTTACAACACTTACGTCACAAAAGAGAAATTTTCCAATTTGAGAAATCAGGCGCAAAAGTTGTTAGCGCTTTTGGTTCAACTTACACCTGTGGATCTCCTTCTTTCGAAAATGAAATTGACCCAACGCAAAACACGCTCAAACATAACGGACGCAACACCCATTACGATTGCAAATACCCAAATTCAGATTGATTTGCAAAAGCTAGATGAAAGAGTGGAGAAACAAATATCGCACTAGTAACATAAATATTTTTTAATGGTTTCATTTTTTTTTTTATTACGTTTATATATTTTTACATTTTTAGTGTTATATATTTCTTTACAAAGTGCTTTTTAGTATCATTATTATTATATTACCTACACTTACTTGTAAGAATAATAGTAAACACAATAATAACTCATTAGGTTTCAATTTTTCATTCCAAAAAAAGTCTATAGTGGGTCTAAATCTAATATATAATTTCGCTCGGAGTTATGGTGGTTTTCCAAAGTGGCCTGCAAGATCATTTGGGTTAGCCACCATCTGAATAACATATTGCTTATTTGTAATCAATCAGTCATAATTCTGATACTAATAAATAAAACTATTAACAACCACTTTCAATTTATGACTGTGTTGTAATACATACTTTTACATGCATATAAAAAATGATATCGTAATATGGAAGGAAATACACACTTATAATTGAAAGACAAACTGTCGTCATCATTATAAAACATACATGGTACCAATTTTTAAAGAATAGTAGGTTCTGATATAACAAGTTCTATGTTTAAATGACACAATGATCATCCCTAGATATGCACAATTGATTGTTGATAGCAGAACAAACCAGACTGTTAGTTGAAGCTATTAGCACTTTTGGTTCAACTTACACCTGCGAATCTTTTTTTTTTCTGAATGAAATCGACCAATCGCGAAACACGGTCAAACATAAAACACGTTCAATTCCAAGCAAGCCCGCAAGATCATTTGAGTTGGCCATCCTTGATTTAAATATTCATATGTGCTAAATGAATTTCACTGTGCTGCATCGTGATATTCTTATTTTATGCATTTTTTAAAATAGGTTTTTAATATAATGCTGTTACATTCTGCATTTTGTTTCCTTGCACGATCGAAACAAACATAAAATAAACACTCTCTCGTGTCGAGCAACTACTCTCAATCGATGTCTTAACTAATGACCAAATTTGTAGGTCCACTTTTTCCCTTTTCCCACTTTCCCCTAAACGTTCATTAATTTCATCTTCCACTCGTACACTTGGACTCGGGAACCTCTAGAAAAGACTTCATTAAAAATATTATAATACGCCTCTAAAATAATCATTTAGAAGACTGGGCGCATGGGGGAGGGAATGAATTTCCCTCTGTGCAAAAGCCATTTTAATGAGAAATTCCTGCCCCCTTCATCTCCTACTAACGAATCTCTAATCACTTCTCGTAACTTCGTAATTAACACCAAAACTCTTAAAAGTTCCTTTTTACCAAAGCTATTCTCTGCCTCCACCCCCCCCACCCTTGGCACCCCCTTCTTCTTGCTGCTAAGTTTAATAATCACGACAAATTACTTTTAAGACAGAGAGAGCGCTGCCACGGAACAGAGTCGAATTTCAATTTAAATTGCGAGGACTGCCTGTCTTTAGCGAAGCCAATCATAGAATGTGCAATATTCATTAAATACAGGAACCTCGCCCCCTCCCCCTTCTTCCTAACCTAGTACCGCTTCACCCTCTCTTATGTCCTATTGTCCGCTAATTAGTTGATTAGGACAATGTTAAGGATTGACGGTCTGGGTAACCCGGGATCATTAGTAGCAAGTCTCCAGCGAGAAAAGGACTTGTTGTTTGGCGCGCGGGATGGCAGCAGGGCTCATCTTCCCGACACCCTACCCCACCATCCCTATTATGAAAATGTCTTCGATTTTTCGTGTTTGTTTCTTCGTTAGGAAGGAGTCGCAGGGTCGGTCATTAGGCTAGTTTTCGAGTCAGGTGGGCGCCTGTTGCCAGATCTTTTAAGACGGCTCCAATTGTTATCTTGTTTCATTTAGTGCTTTTTCCAAGCTAACTGCATCTTCTACTCGTAACTGTATTGGATACAACCGTGAAACATTAGATTGATTGGTCAAAAAGATAATTCAAATAACAGACTTGGTATAAATTGAAGATGTCTGCGAACTCAACGCATTTGGATGTTTGTTACATTCGCTGTATTACCTGATATTTCCTGGCTCATTTGAAAAGAAATGATACAATAATGGTAAAATAGACAATAAAAATATTTAATTATAAAGTGTAAAAAAAAAAAATTATATATCGGACTTTTCATCTCTGGATTTTGTGGCTTGATGACCAATTGGCTAGCTCTCTGACCTTTGCAACACATAGCTTTCAGATTCTAACCCTGGCTGTGGAGTGGATGCTTATTAGTAGTTCGGAATCCCAGTGTAATTAGACTAAAATGTGCACAAAATGACCGTAGGGCGTTAAACCAAACCAATCTCCGAATTTTACCCCTCACTCCCGCTTTTATACCCTTTATATACTGTGATTAGAAAAAAAAACATTGAAAATACGATTAGATTAATCATGTTCAGATCATGTTATCTCGTTAAGCAATAGCCATTAAGTAAATTTTAAAATTCTATTAAAGTAACCGGAGGTACGGGAGATTCCTCAAATTCCCAGGCACTCCTTAAGAAACACAACCTTTGCCTTTGTTAAGATCTATAAAAACGCATCCAAATACTCACACTAAATTGAGTAAATTTAGAGGTGAAAATCTAGAAGAGGGAGAATCTCCCAGGTTTTAAAGTATCTTACGGTCTTGCTTGAGCCTTAGATAAGTACTACCTGCTTAGTACTTGCAAAATTTTAAATATCCAGACTGAAAATTGTGTATTTATTATAAAGGACAAATAGATTTTAAATATATAGGGTGCCACAAAATCCACGCAAGATTTGAATTCCTAAATAGTCTGAAATATTTGGTAATAATTAAAGAGCTAATTTCTCGTTAAAATACACCTTTAGACTTTGGGAGAAAGCTGAGTGTAGCAAATTGTTTTCTGCAACAAATCCTTGTATCTTTTATTAAAAGCTTTACTTTTTCAATGAATTTTGGGGCATCCAATTATATATATATTATATTGTGTGTGTGTGGTTATTAAATGCTTATCCAATCAGTGAATGTAGGAGTTTGTAATTATCCACCATGAACAAAATTAATTGCTTTAGATGCTGGATATATATGGTATGTGCGTGGGCGCAATCGTAAATTTGTTTATATAATATCTATTGGTTATAAAAGTATGAAAAAAATCATTCCACAACCATTCTGTCTGACTAATACTTAATTTGTAACTTTTATTATTATTATTATTAAAAGAAGGAAGAGATGGATCTTCAGCGTGGGTTTTGGTTGCTTCTTAAGAACTTCTTCGATTGATTGATTTTGTTAGGAAAGAGTCAAAGGTTCAGTCATTAGGCCAGTTTTCGCTCGTCCGGATTTTCGACTCCTTTAGTTGTCTGATGTCACGTGGGCGTCTGTTGGTGTAGTATTAAATGGTTAGATTGAAGCTAGTTTATTATACTTGTTATCTTCTCGAGTTAATCGTCTTTTGTCTAACTAGTTATTTTGCTTTCCATCTTTTCGTGTTCATTGTTATTTAAAAAAATGATTCAATTTGAAGTGATTAAATTGTTTGAAATAGACATGTTTAAAATTTTGTGTGGGAACTTTCCGCTTTACATTATATTTCTCAAATTAAATTTATCAATAGGGTTTTTTTCAGACAAGTTATAAAAAGTACATCATGCCACTGTTAGATGACGTAAACGAGGGTTTGTGAAATTCCTTCACTAGATAAGTCGATATTAAATTCAAGCTGGAAATGTCATAGATTGGGGTCTAATGGCCGAGTGATTAGCTCTGGCGCTTGGTGCCATAGATGTTTGTAGTGGTTCGAAGTCTACTTTAAACCTTAGATCCTGGTCTAATATGTGAGAGCGTAGGGCTGACAACCCTACCCCGTAAAAAAAAAAAAAAAAAGAAAGCAGCACCCGTCTCGATATATTCCAGTAGCAGTAGTGTTTGGCCCACCTAGAGGTTGTTTCGTCAATGAAGAAGAAGAATGTTATAGATTGTATTATTTCATACCTTATATGGACTTTTTATTATTGGCTTCTTGTGTATGTGTGTTTTATGCAATGCATGATTTTTTACCTATATTTCCTTAACTTTTCCATATAATAGAAAAGGAAAAAAAAAAAGTTGCGCAATTTATGATTACTTGTCAAAATATCTTTTAGTAACATTAAAATGTGTATGACACAATAACGTTTTTCCTGGATAGCAACGAATTTAAATTGTATTGAGAAGCTAACAAGAATTAGATTTATATCATGCAATATTGAAAACATTGTGTTGAATGTGGAACTATGGGATCTATACTACTATTACTCGTGCATTATACTTTTTCTAAATACTTTTTACCCATTAACTTGAATTTTGTATTGAAAACGGTCTTCAAAATAATTGTGTTGTATTTTATCAAGTGGAAAAAATTATAACAGAGTTTACTATATAAAAAAACTGCAATTTTTATTACATATTTTTCCTTTTAAACTAGTGAATACCCCAATTAAACAAAAATTTATATGCAAAATTATAACTTGGCTGGTTGTAATTACAGTACATATTAATATTATTATTAATTGGAAACGTCCATTATAATAAACTTTTGCTTTTATTAGTGGAAACCTGTATAATTTGCATATATCACAAACTCATTAAGCATTTTTTTATTTATTTATTTTTTTTTTTTGAAGTAGGGGGATATCTATTCGTTGAAGAGCCCATCACAGCAACGGATATCTTAAATTGGAATGCCAATTGAATATTGCTTTAAGCACATCCAATTACCACTTTTTTTTTTTCCTCCTTTAATTTTCCTTTTCCCCATTCTCTTTATTTTCATTTTAATTCCCGCACAGTCTTTTCCCTACCTTCAAGACGTTAATTATTCGATTAAGAATCGGGACTAATTAAAATAGGACGGCGTAGAGGCAGGGTGGTGGTGGTACGTGGTGTTACCATAGTACCCAGAGAGAGCTTCTTGCTTCTTTTGCTTGCCTCCCCTACCTCATCTTCTTCCTCGTTCCGAACGTTAAGCAAAGCGTTTAACGGTTTAATGAATTCGAATTAGTAGTTGGCAACGTTTTAGTGGAAAGCAAAACAAAATGGCCGCGATCACGTGATCCGGGTCTCTACTCAATAGTTTCCCCTCGTTAATGTTTTCCTAACTAACGGTTCTGGGAGCTTTTAAACCTGATTTACACGGCAGTTGTTTTTAATTCCATAATATGATTTTTTTTTTTTTTTTTTTTTCTTTCTTCTTCCCATTTTAATTTGAGTGGAGATTCTTTTAAATGAGTTAAGAATTTGAAGTTTTCGTAACTAGAAATTAATCCTCTTCTTGTAATGGAATTTTGCGAAATGATTTCATCTGCATTTTTTTTTTTTTTTTTTTTTTTTAATTAAAGCATTAAAACATTTTGAATTTTTTATATTTTTAGATTGGAATTGTGTGAGTGTTTTTCGAATTTTGTTCCATCTTAAAAAAAATAATAAAATAAAGGCTTAAATCTAAAATTTCTGGCCCCGGTTGTATTGTAAGGATATGTAAATGGTATACTATAATTCGCTGTTATTTGCGCTAGTCTGTTTGTACCATTTGATATCTTAAATTATAATGCTAACTGAATATTAGCTGAGTGGAATTTCTTTGAGTGTTTTTCGAATTTTGTTCCATCTTTAAAAAAAATAATAGAATACTATAGAGACTTAAATCTAGATTTGCTGTCCTTAGTTGAATTGTAAAGATATGGAAATAGTAATAATATCGATAATTCGTAATTCGATATCTTAAATTGGAATGCCAATTGAATATTGTTGTGTGGAATTTGTTTTTTCAAATTTTGTTCCATCTTTAAAAAAATTAAATCTCAATTTGCTGCCCTGGTTGTATTGCAAATGATATGTACTGTAAATGGTATACTGTAATTGACTATTATTTGCACTAGACTGTCTGTTCCAATCGTCATCTTGCAATTAGATTAATTGGAATGCCAATTGAATATTGCCGAGTGGAATTTGTTTCAGTGTTTTTCAAATTTTGTCCCATCTTAAAAAAAATAATAAAATAAAATAAAATAAAGTTACAAATCTAGATTTGCTGTCTCTAGTTGTATTGTAAAAATATGTAAATAGTATACTATAATAAGCTGTTATTTGCACTAGTCTGTCTGTTCCATTGGTCATCTTGCAATTCGATATCTTAAATTGGAATATCAATTGAATATTGCTGAGTGGAGTTTTTTTTAGTGTTTTTCGAATTTTGTTTCATCTTTAAAAAAAAAAAAAAAAGAAGAAAATCTTAAATCTCGATTTGCTGCCCCTAGTTGTTGTGTAAAGATATGCAAATGGTATACTGTAATTCGCTGTTATTTGCACTAGTCTGTCTGTTCCATTCGTCATCTTGTGGTTATCTCGTATTTTATGTCTAACTTGCAAGGTCATTTCTATTTTAAGCACATGGGTTTTTAATGATGCATTCTCTGAATGTGAATAATTGTCATTGTCTTGAATTCGAATAAATCATTATCATAGAAAACAAAAGAGTGGAAACGTATACCTTAATGATACATCCGGCCTTTGCTAAGGATGTTTGGCTAGAAGAGTGAAATTTATCATTACATTAATAAGAATTAAGATTCATACATAAGTGAAAAATGCTAATTTATTTTCAATATGAAATATAATTAGTAATTAAGAAGAATTTCAGTTGTAGTGATGATAATCTTTTGAAGATTATCATAAAGTTTAATGTTATAATTTCTAGTTTTGTTCTTGAAATTAAAATTAAATGAATGTTATTGTTGTTTACATTGTTAAAAACATCAGTGGTTACATTGTTGTAAACATCTCTTTTATTTAAATTGAGTTTTGTTTATCAAACTCTTATAGTAATAATCCAAAGTGATGAAAACTAATCCCTATTTTGCCCATTAACGAAAATTAACGTTGTATTTCTTCAAAAACGATGTTATTTGATGTGCTGTATGTTTTTAAAATCTATTCGTTGGTATTAAATTACTTATACCGCACAGGAAATGCATGCTTATAGTTAACTATTTGAATGTATAATACGTGCTGAATAATAAGAGAAGTCAACAAATAAATAAATATAATTAGTCATGTTCAGGATGCATTGGAAAATTCTATTTCTTGATGCAAAAATTCTGGTTGGTTGTTTTTAGTTCTGCGGCTCCTAATCCTAAAGGAATACGTTGCGATATTCAATATCAAATTAACATTTATGACGGCGGTATTTCTTAAAGCGAGCTCCGTTTTCATCAACAGGTATTTTCCCATTTTCCTGGAAACAAATGTTCCCGGAGTCCCAATCAAAATACCGACCTCCATTACCTGGTGCTTCTTTATCGAAGCCGAACCGCACGTGTGTGCGCCCCGCCCCCCACCCACACCTTTACGGGAAAAGAGAGGGCTTGCCCGATAATGAAGCCGGGGCTTATACGTAATTTATTATATTTAGCAGGGGGAGCATTCTGATGCTTTCGACCCTCTTTTATATTACTCTGGGCTGTCTGCACTTACTTCGCCAGCCCCACTTAAAATACCCGAGAAAGGGTTGAGGGTGTAGCAGCGAAGGCGTCGATGCTTAAAAGGATTGAGGGGGAAGAAGGGTGGTGTGCGGGGCTGGGGGATGGGATGGAATGGATAAAGTTATATATATATTCGCTTAAAAGTGGAGAAAATTCCATTGATGAAGACTTGGTTGCCTTGGTTACCTTAATGGCTCGGTCGACATCGGGGCAGGCATTACATGTCTCTTCCATTACCTTCTATTTATTTCACTCCAGTCTTCCAGAAAGATCTTGTCACGGGATTGAAGGGGTGGTGGGGGGGTTGTGGACAGGGGGTGGTGCAAAAGGTAATATCGGACCGGGTTCGACGAGAGAGGAAGGTGTTCGACTATTGTTCGGTAAAATGCTGCTGCTGGATGATGGCAAAATAGGCATGCGCTATGATGGAATTGAATGCGTGGGAGTATAGTAGGTTTTGTGGCTTGTGTTTGGGGAAAAGGGGTTGTAGAGGAGATTGTGGAGTGGTTGTCACGTGAATAGATTAATTTGTAGGGACCCTGGGGGTTGAAAAAAAATGTTCGGAAGGGATTCGTTGTTAGGCATACCAACTGTCATTCCTTTGTTGTAGTAAAAAAAAAAAAAAAAAAAGTTCCTACCTTAAATGGATGAAAACGGGGAATTGTATTTATGCTAAATAATAGTGTGTTTAATTCTATGGTTCTAATTCGTTAAAATTGCGTAAAAGAAATTTCGTTATCATTTCTAAAACTGTATTAAAATATGCAATTCTTCTGTGAATGTGAAGGTTGCTGAAGTCTTAATATTACAGAGAGTACTTAGGATCAATGCATTATGTTTGGCATTAACATTAGTTTCCTTAAAATTTCTCCTTTTTTGTCAGCTAATCATTTGAAACTTATCTCTTAAAACTTTTATTAAAAAATATTTAAAAGTTATTACTAGTAAACGACACTTTAAATAACCGTACTCTCTTAAAATTAAAATTGCTTATCAGCTATGTAGTGTGTTATTCAATGTAATTTAGAATTAGATAATTAAATTCTTGTATTTTTTTTATTTAAAAACTAAATACCCTGTGTATAATAGATATTAATAATAATAAATATTTCAAGTTACACGTGCTCTCTGAGTAGTGCTAAATGAATAACGTCGATGCAGCCTTTGCTTATGGCATAAAGACAATTGTCTATGTATTTGCCAGCCGCATTAGAAAAAAAAAGTAATAATAAATGTTAGGTCAATTATTTAGTATTTAAGTAAATATTTGAAATTTACCATTTTATTGTAGGAAAAAAATTAAGTTTAATTTCAGCGCCTGGTTGCCTTTTTTTTTTTTAGCACTATATATCAAATTATAACAATTTCATTTATTTTTTAATAATGATATGAATATTTCCAAATGTGTGTATATATATATATATATAGAGAGAGAGAGAAATTAAAAAAAGAGTTGCATACTCTATTCAATATAAATTCATATTTAAAAAAAAAATGTCTATGAATTATCAAAAATGAATCCATTTGCTGACATTATATCAAACTATTTCTTTTTTCGTACACTTACCATTATTTCTGTTGGTGATGGTCATAAATTACAGATAATTTCCTTCTTATAATCAATTTTAGCATGCTTATAAGTAAATTAAAGTAATAAAATAAAAGAGCAACAAAGTTTTAAAAGTGACATTAAAGTAATTCAAATCAAGCAAAAGAAGCAAGCAGGCCGCAATTCAATGTTCTATATTTGTCCATCAAATGCTTTCCTCCCATTGGAATTCTGTCCGTCGAGCGGCAAACAAATCCATCATTCAGTCCCTCTGATCTATTGTCGTGACATCGAAGGTGAAGGGTAAAAAAAGCTGTTGAAAAATCGGTGACAGCCTGCCACGATCTTCAAATATCCGGAATTGTTTTTCCAACTACAAGTTTTCGATTGACCACGAAATTCCGTGGGCTTTTTTTATTATTGGCAGGTAGCTATTTCTCAGTTGTTGCTTTACCTTGGTTGCAGATTATTAATGGAAGGCAAAGAAATGAACCATGCTTAATAAAATCAATGCTTTCTTAAGTATTTTGTTTTATAAAAGTTGTTACGTTAGCTCCAAGTTTATTTATTGATTGAACTATTGTTTTGTTTGTGTTTTTTTCCGTCCACTGGATATGATATTGCAATACCAGTTGTTCATAATTTAATACCAACTATATTATGAGTTGTTCATGGTTTAGCAGCAACTGTATTGAATTGTTCATGGTTTAGTAACAACTATATTGTATTGTTCATGGTTTAGTAGCAACTATATTGAATTGTTCATGGTTTAGTAGCAACTGTATTGAATTGTTCATGGTTTAGTAGCATCCATATTGAGTTGTTCATGGTTTAGTAGCAACTATATTGAAATGTTCATGGTTTAGTAGCAACTATATTGAGTTGTTCATGGTTTAGTAGCAACTATATTGAGTTGTTCATGGTTTAGTAGCAACTGTATTGAGTTGTTCATGGTTTAGTAGCAACTGTATTGAGTTGTTCATGGTTTAGTAGCAACTGTATTGAGTTGTTCATGGTTTAGTAGCAACTGTATTGAGTTGTTCATGGTTTAGTAGCAACTGTATTGAGTTGTTCATGGTTTAGTAGCAACTGTATTGAGTTGTTCATGGTTTAGTAGCAACTGTATTGAGTTGTTCATGGTTTAGTAGCAACTGTATTGAGTTGTTCATGGTTTAGTAGCAACTGTATTGAATTGTTCATGGTTTAGTAGCAACTGTATTGAATTGTTCATAGTTTAGCAACAACTGTATTACAAATTGTTCAAAGTTTAGCAACAATTGTATTACGAATTGAACTACGTTACGAGTTCATGGTTTAGTAGCAACTATATTACGAGCTCAGTTGCCTATTATTCCAGTACCATTAATTGCTATATTTTTGTCAACTGTTACTAGCTGCTACAATACCAGTTAGAATCAGTGTCCATTATACTCCATGTAATTCTGTGAGACTAATTAATTGTGCATTGCCATGTTAGTAAGATTTATTTTTAAGACAGTAAAAGATCACATTTTCAAATATTTAGAATTATTAAATAAAAGTCGAAAACACTTCCTTGAAAATTCAATAATTATCACTAGTTAATTTTATTACTGAGTTTAAAAAATACAAAAAAATCAACTATTGTTATAACCAACTATAATCAATAATTTTTTCATTCGTGCAAGTTTAGACCATTAAAATAGCCATAGTTCGTAATTTTTTGTTCTGTTTTTATACTTTAATAGCAAATTAAAAAAAAAAAAAACATCAAAATTGCTCATTATATAGTTTTTCAATTCAATAATGGTTGTTTTTCATATGCATATTAAACTATTTAACTTTTAGATTTTCTTTGCGAAATTGAACTTGGCTGCCTTTTAACTTAAACAAAAGTAAAAATAAAATAATTTAATAATATCAGTAAACAATTCACGCAACTTCAATTCAGTGTCTCTACATTTGCATATGCCTATATGGAAATGGTAAAAATTATTTATATCTGTCAATGTTTTATCAATAGTGCCTTATGTGTGAAATTAGGTATACCGATATATACTTCGCTAAGTATATACTCGGATTCTCCATTGCGTAAGTGCAAATTCTTGTTATGGGATTTAGTATCTCTATAGAAAATGCAAGGGTGTCGAAAATGCGTGGGAAAAAAATTATTGCTTTTATATTTGCCACCGGTTGATACTTAAAACGATTTCTTTATTCCAAAGGGTTTTATTCTTTTTATTTTTTCACACTCTCTACCCCTTGATTTTCCTCTGTCTCATTTCAATTTTATGCAACCTATCATTTCGGCACATTCTTATGAGAAGATGGAATAAAAAATAAAATAAAGAATAAAAAAAAATTTTTTTTTTTTTTAAAGATAAAAACACGCACGCGAAAATTCTCCATTTTCTGTTCACTTAAAAACTTAAGTAAACACTTAGACAAGTAAAAACACTTGGGGGAAATGCTAAGAGATCGTAGGGATTTTTATTTTCCCTTTTCCACTTTTCCCCTTATGTTCTTCTTCTTCGGCATTTTCCGTGGGAGAAAAACCAACAAAAAATAAAAATTAAAGTGAAGAACGGAGGGGGTGGGAGAAAAAAAAAAAAGGGTGGGGGTGAGGGAAAAACGGAAATAATAACGGGAGAAAAAAAAATTGTCTCTCTTTTGGGCTCTTAGTTGACATTGATACGCCATTAAGATACGGCGCCGTTAAATGTGCTTCAAATGTTCTTGTGTTTCTTCGTTTTTTGATTTATTTTTGATTTTCTCTGCCACCCCCACCTCCTCCCTTGGCCTGAGTGGATTCCGTTAGGGACTTCAAAAAAAAAAAAAGGCTTCGAGGGGAGTGGGGGGATACCAGAAATGAAATGATATATATGATTTTTTTTTTTTTATCTGTCTTATTTCTTGAGGTAATTTCTCTCCTTTAATTTATTTTGTACCACTTCAAAAATTTTTCCCGATTAATTGACAGTGACACGTGGTTTGTTACCTTTTATGCCGCTCTGTTTAATTAACCGATTAACACTACTACAATTATTAATTTTCAATTTTTTTTCGCGCTTTTTAGCTTTGTATTTCAAATTGGTTGATGTGACATTTATTGGTACAATTTAATTTTATTAATATTAATCGTGTAATATCGATAGCTTGTAATTTGCCTAACATATTTATGATCCTTAAACATTATATAAATAAATATATCATTTTGAAATTAAGTATTTGTCTCGTGAATAGTTCAAAAAAAAAATTATTTATTACGAATTTTTCATATTATACATTCATTATCACTAGCAATTTATTAATTTCTATTATCACTTGTTATTCAGAAATATTAAACACAAAGCTAAAGACTTCATTGTTAAATTTTAATCAAATCATCTTGTTAAATTTTAGTCTGGCTAAACACGTAAGCTGCATATTTATCTTTGTTTTATTTTCCCAGGTATTTTTCACATATTTTTAATCTATTTTATTGTTTTATATTATATCTTATTGTGATTCCGGCTTTTTAAAGTATAGTCGTTATGCATCTGAAGCACTCTAACAAAGAATTTTTCTTTAATTTGATACTATCCTTTCCAAAAATGTTTACTTTTGTATCTTACATTGAAATATGTTTAAAATATTTTTATTCCTGTATGAAATTGTAAAATATAATCAATTATTAGCAAATGCAATTTATATAAGGTATGCGCACTTTTTCTTAAGTATTTATATTTTGGACATGTAAAACAACATAAACGTCTTTAAATTACACATTTAATATAATTATAATTAAGAATGTATTGTAAAGCTCAAGTTGAAGATCTCGAACAAAATTTGGCATTGCGGTTTTGTTGATAAGGCTGAAATGATGTCAGCAAAGATCTAGTACTCCAATATCTTTTCACCTCGAAGTACACATGTAAAGCATCCTGCTATATGGTGCCTGTGATGCCAATTTGGGTTATGTGAAAGATTTGCCTAAATGATTGCAAAAACATCAACATCGTAGCTAGCAAGGAAATGTTGAATCTCAAATTGGGACAGGCCACTCGCATTCCATTGTAAGACAACCTGCACGAAGCCCCACTAAGCTGATCACTATTGAGCGTTGCTGCATGCCGATACTAGTAGATCGTTTAAATGCCTAGGAAGTTACCAGGAGGTAGATCTACTGTCGCACCTGTATTTTAATCAAAGATACATAAGTAAAATTTTTGTATTTTATAATTACATATAAAAATACAATCAATTAATAGCAAATGCAATTTATGCAGTCTGTCACATATACAATGCACATTTTCACTACGGATTTGTATTTTCACACATGTATAATTGGAAGACATTTATGTTAATTACAATTATATTAAATGTAAGACAAGAATGGGGAAAAAAGCTTAAAGTTGAAGATCACGACAAAATTTGGCATTGCTGTTTTGCTGAAGTGGCGAATAGGATATGACGTTTTGTTTCATCCACAGTTTCAGAAAATTTCGGTGTTATAACCTGCACTTTAGTCTAATGTACTTTAAATTATTTTATTGGGAATTAGAAGCATCATTATACGTCAAGATTGCTGTGAAAATTAAACATATCTGCTGTTTTTGTAATGTGTTTTTTATTCTTGGTGGGTGTTTTAGAGGGGGAGGGGGAATGTCCTTGGAGCTAGTTGAAATATTACGAAGCAAGTGGGATGAGATGATTGTGGTGTCGTAACGAAAAATTCCACCCGTTAAGAGGGTTTTCCAGAAAATTGCATCTAACAATTTCGATTTCTGTATCGAAATAAATATGGTGCTTGTTGAGAATCTCACCAGCTGAACACACGATTGAATTCCGACCAATATTTTGGGATTCCTCCCTCCACCCCCTCCACCAATCCCTCTCGCTATCATCTCGTTCGATACACTGAGGAATGATTTGTGCTTGTATCCAAAATCAATCAACCTCAATCATTCTCCGCGCACAAAATAGAATCCCATAATAATACTGCAGAAGAACTAAAAAAAAAAAAAAAAAAAAATGGATCTCGAAGAAGATTGAATGGAGTGTCGACGAGGGGTGAGGATGGAACTGGCAACTTTTCTCTCTCTCCACCCTCCCCGATATCGTTTGCTTTCCTAACCCATTCATTTCCAAGTTACAAATAAATCGATTCTATAACGCCTCGTATCTGCGTTGTAGAGGGAGGTGTCTATTAGTCTGCCTATAGGCCGCCTATTATGTTTTTTGAAAAATCTAATACTCGGTTTCGTTTCTTTTAGGGGAGGAGGAGGGGGTGGTTAGGAGGAGAAAGAAATGTGATCGTTTGTACGGGGGTGTGGGTGGGTAAGTGTTTGTGTTATGGTGGTTTGTGTAAAGTGTAATGAATTCTTAAGATTGATGGGGGTGGGGTTCTTTTCTTAATATTTAATATTTAGATGTTAAAATGTTTCTAAATGTATGTATTTCTTCAGATGAAACAAATTGAATATATTATTTCATTGACTAAATTGTGTTTAGTACACGTGATAAAATTGTTATGAAGAAAAATTGTAAACGTATTTGTAAAAAAAAATGTATATTTATTATCTTTTCATTTCTTGCTAATAGTTAATAAAACAATTAAAACATTCTGAATAGGCCATTTTATAATGAATAAAATTTGTTCTTTTGTCATAAAATTGTTTTTAATTAATAAAAAAAATATAGTTTTTCTCTTAATTCAAATCTGTAAAAAAAATTTGTTTTATTTTTCTTCCTTTAAAGTTTCTGTTTCCGCAATCAGCTAATTATTGATATTTTGTTTTATTTGTGTTGCTGCCTGCTGTGTTGGCAATATCAATAAAAATCAAAATTTAAAATAAGAATTCTAAATTTTCATTTTTTTTTAGTTCATGGATCCATAGAATTAAATTTAAATTTGTTAAAACTGAATTTTAGCACTGATATCGAATATACCTTATTCGTTCTAGTATTAGTATCTAATATATCTTATTCGTTCTAGTATTAGTATCTAATATATATTATTCGTTCTAAATGATCTTATTCTTTCTAGTATTAGTATCTAATATATTTTATTCGTTCTAATATTGGCATTTGATATATTTTATTCGTTCTAGTATTGGCATCTAATTTACCTTATTCTTTCAAAGTGCATTTTTCGTTTCATTTTACTTTGACTGAAGTAAAAAAAGCATGCAAATAATTTTTCCTTAAAATTTAAATTTAAGCGTAAAATTTAGTATGAAATTAATTATAAGCATTTTTTTATAAATAAATGCGTGTGTTGTAACTATTTTGCAGAAAAATGAAAAGAGCACTTTTAATTATCTTGTTTTCAATGAATTATATTACTTATGTAATTTAACTTTTAAAAGTTCTAAATGCATTAAGTTTCTGACTTGTATTCCTTGTTTCCTGTTATTGAATTTTAATTTTCAATTTCTCAGTGCCTATTCGATTTAGGCTTTTTTGTCGAAGCCCCATTTTCAATTAGATAATGTCTTGGCATAACTATGTTTTAACTAAATGGATGTATATTTTGGACTTCTGAAAAGGCCAACTTTAAAAAAAAAATTAAGCTGATGTGTTTGGAATACTAATTATACTCATCCTCGCCAAATTAACTTAAAATTCATTTCATTTTCCCCTAAATATAATTCGGTTTTCTTTTTAACATGTGGGAAACCAGGCAGTGTTCAACAACGCGGTCAATGCTTTTATCTTAATTTAGCAAATCATATTAAACTAATGTATTTCCCATTTTATTTGTATTTCCCTGATCACATATTCTCTGCCCTTCATTATTCTATAAAACATATCAGTTACACCCGAGCAAAATAAGCTCTGAAGCAGTAAAAGACTGCCTCGTTTCAATTATCATTTTGGCGAAAAGTCTCCTAAATAATTACGCCAAGAGCTTTTCCAACTAACTAACTATTCATACCATTATTACTAATCTCATTCTGTTTGGGGGAGGGGGGTGCAGCGAGTAGATTTCCAATCCAATTCCAAAAATGTAGTTCGAAGCAGGGAGGGGGGTGGGTACAAAAAAAAAAAAAGAGGGAATATGTTTAATTCCGAAAAGTGGCTGTTTGGGTGACGAGCAAGGCGGCCCTCATGCAAATGTGATGAGCACTTGGCGATTCGATTATGGTGAGTGCAGAGCCAGCCAATAAGGGGAGACATGAGTTCGGGCAGGGATTCAATTTTGTCCAATACTTCCCTCCCACCCCCACTCTTGGCGACCTTCTGGGTGATGAATGGTGATGTAGCGTCTGGACTTGAAGAAACTATCTCCACTTTTATGGGGGTTTTTTCTGGAAGGAAAGAAATGATGCAAGATCCACTTGAAAACTTTGAACTTCGCTTAGCTCAAATAAAGCTCAGTTGGTTTTAAGTGAATTCGTGAAATTTAGTGTGGTACCAAAATCTAAATCTTAATAATATACAAACCAAATGTAATGATTGTATCTGATTCGTAACTTTTAATAGTTGAAAATATACTCGATCAACAGGTTAGCTTATAAATTTTCTTTTTATAACATAGTATGATTTTTTTTACCCATAAAATATATGGGTATTGTTTTGGAGAGAGTGAGTCAATGATGTCCTGGACCACTTTCAACATTTCTTATTGGTTTAACTACTTTCACGTGCTTTTTTATTAAATTTCTTCCGCGTGTTTTTGGGTTTTTTATTTAATCTGTCTTCAGTTTTGATGAACATAATTTATTGCCTCAATATGATTTATTGATATTTTTTTCTTTGTTTGTTTAAGATTGTTAAGCGTTTTGCTCTTATATTAAAATCTAAATTTTACGGGTTACCTGTATATCGTCCTAGCCGATTAAACTTTTGTTTTATTTATTTCTTCCCAAAACATGGTTGAAACTATGATCTCAAATATTTGGCAGCAAGAAGTCTTGTGGCTTGGTTTTTAAGCGCTTGAAATTTTAAATTCAAATCAGTCAATCGTTTTAAAGATTGGAATTCAGTATATATGAAAAAAATACAGTAGCCTTACACCTAAGTTTGTGTAAACTAGTTAATATTTACCGATTTGTGTAGAATATTTTGATTTTAAATGTGAATCGAAATTTTTATGAATTTCATCTTCATAATTTCTAAAATTTGTGTTATTTAAAAATTTTCTTTTAATGAAAAAAATTCAGTTTAATTATTTCATTTTGATTATTTGTTATTATTAAATTTTGTATTTAGCGTTGTAATTTATTTTGTTATAACCCTTGATTCTATAATTGTTAAATGATAAATTATATCTCTTATTCTTTCCAACATATGTATTATTTTCTTGGCGATTTGGTATCATTGAAAACGTACTTCCAATTCAGTTTGTATAGATTCATTGAATGAATAATATCTTGTTGTTGTTCTAATGCAGCTGGCAATACAGACATAGTTAATCTTTATGCCATAAGCAAGGCATAAAGATTAACTGTTACTCATTTAGCACTACCAGGGGGCACTTGTAGCTTGAAGATATGCTATGAATGCGAGTAACACTATCCACTACTGAATAATATCTAAAAAAATTTTAAACAATTAACTTAATCTGATCTTTTGAAATAATAAGGAACAGAACTGTCCAACGTATATGTGTTTATGTATCTATCTACTGTCTATGTTTCCTCACAAAAAAATTTTTATCGTAAATATTTTTGTTACGAAGATTCTACTTTCAATTCCTTCTGTTATTTTTGCAACCTAATTCTGAAACTTTGGAACCGTCTAAACTAAAACAAACCTAAACAGCAAATGACGGATGCCCTCTTGGGAAACTTCCCATATGTCGTCTTGATGCAAGACCTTAATACACGCGTTGGGAAAAAGAAAACTAAATAAATAAAATTTTCCCATAGGTGACGCAAAAAGGTCCACTTCATTACACGTCGCCTTCATTCCTCTCCCGTAAACAAGCGAATGCGATCGAAGCTTTAATTAGAAGGTTGATTTATAGGTGATAGGCGACAGAAATTAAGGGTTCTGGGATGTTCGTTAGGAAGTGTTGTTCTAACAATTGTTTCGCGAAGAATAGAATTAATGATATAACATTTACTTCTATATTGGTAGTTTTTTTTTTTTTTTTCTCTCATTAGAGAAATAGGATTAATAAAGTATTTTAGTGCAAATATTTTTTCAAAATTATTTCTTATTTATTTTTTGCCCGTTGAATATAAGAATTTTAGTAATGGTCTTTTAATAAATTTAGTAATGGAAATGTCAAATATAATATTTATAATTCTTGTAAGAGAAAAAAATCGAGCACGATTATTTTGACACGAGATACATTACAGAAATATCTATTCAAACAATTTTGTCTAAAGTGAGGCTAAAGCACATTTCAATCTACCTCTTTATCTTTATAGATGGGAAAAAAATCCTTAAATTCTCAAAAGAAACAATGACATCTCCCTCATTTTCAAGAAGGAATTCATTTATCATAATTTTATACCAGTTTAATCATCTTGACGTTTTAAATAGTTGTGCATTTTATAAAACAATTCCACCAAATCTTAAAAATCTTGTGCCAGCATTTTATAATTATTAAAATGCACAATATATAGAATAAATCACTCAAACCAAACTGCCAACCTCCTTATAGTCACAAATTTGCCTCCCAATAATTTCTCCACCTTTCTATTCCTTTCTCCACCTTCCTTCCCTACCAATTCCAAATTTTGAAAACCGAAATTCTTAATTCCCACAAACCGAATTGACAAAAGTGCTGCCAAAAAAATCTGGTCATGTCATTTTAAATAGTTCTGCCTTTCAAAAACATTTACACCAAGTCTTAAAAACGCATACCAGCATTTTATAACCATTAACAAGTACAATATATCGAATAAATCACTCAAACCAAACTGACAATCACCTTATAGTCACATATTTCTCCTCCAGAAATTTTATATCATTTCTCCACTATAGTTTGTCCCCACCAATCCCAAATCTTGAAAACTAAAATTCTGAATTCCCACTGACTAAATAGAATTCTATTCGGAGTATTCCCGAACAGACAAAAGTGCTTTGCCAAAAAAACCTCGTCTTGACATTTTAAATAGTTCTCCACTAAGTCTTAAAAACGCATACCAACACTTGATAACCATTAGCATGCGCAATATATCGAATGAATCTCTCAAACCAAACTGGCAAACTCCCTAATAGTGGCAAATTTGCCTACCAGAAATTTTATATCATTTCTCCACAATATTTTATCCCAAATTCTGAAAACCGAAATTCTTAATGCCCATAATCCGAACAGATAAATGTTGCCAAAAAACCTCACTTTGTCATTTTAAATAATTCTGCCTTTCAGAAAATAATTCCACCAACAAATCTTAGAAACTCATGCCAGCACTTTATAACCATTAAAATGCACAATATATCGAATAAATCACTCAAGCCAACCTCCTTATAGTCACATATTTGCCTCCCAGAAATTTCACCACCATATTCTATCCCTACCAATTCCAAATCTTGAAAACTAAATTCTTAATTCCCATAAACCGAACTGACAGAAGTATTGCCAAAAAATCTTGTCATGTCATTTTAAATACTCAGAAAACAATTACGCCAAGTCTTAAAAACGCATACCAGCACTTTATAACCATTACCATGCACAATATATCGAATAAATCACTCAAACCAAACTGACAACCATCTTATAGTCACATATTTCCCTTCCAGAAGTTTTATATCATTTCTCCGCTATAATTTGTCCCCACCAATCTTGCAAACTGAAATTCTTAATTCCCACTGACTAAGTAGAATTCTATTCGTAGTATTCCCGAACAGACAAATGTGTTGCCAAAAAACCTCGTCTTGACATTTTGAATAGTTCTCTACCAAGTCTTAAAAACTCATGCTAGCATTTTAAAACTATTAATATTCACAATATATCGAATAAATCACTCAAGCCAACCTTCTTATAGTCACATATTTGCCTATATCATTTCTCCACTAATCCCAAGCTCTGAAAACCGAACTTTTTAATTGTCACAAATTGAACTGATAGACGTGTTCCCAAAAATCATCGCCTTGGCATTTTAAGTAGTTCTGCCTTTTAGGACATAACTCCACCAATAGCTAGTTCATGCCAAAACTTTGTAACCGTTAACAAGCACAATATATCGAATAAATCACTCAAACCAAACTGCCAACTTCGTTTTAGTCAGATATTGGCCTTTCGGAATTATTTCTCCACCATATTTTATCCCCACCAATTCCAAATCTTGAAAGTCGGAATTCTTAATTCCCATAAACCGAACTGACAGAAAGAAGTATTGCCAAAAAATCTGGCCATGGCATTTTAAATAGTTCTGTCTTCAGAAAACAATTACACCATGTCTTAAAAATGCACACCAGCACTTTATAACCATCAGCATGTGCAATCTCTCAAGCTAAACTGCCAACATCGCTTATAGTCACATATTTGCCTTCCTGAAATTTTATATCATTTCTCCGCTATAGTTTGTCCCCACCAATCCCAAATCTTGCAAACTGAAATTCTTAATTCCCACTGACTAAGTAGAATTCTATTCGGAATATTCCCGAACTGACAAAAGTGTTGTCAAAAACCTCGCCTTGACATTTTAAATAGTTCTCCACCAAGTCTTAAAAACGCGTATCAGCACTTTATAACCATTAGCATGCGCGATATATCGAATAAATCTCTGAAATCAAACTGCCAACATCGTTTATAGCCACATATTTGCCTTCCGGAAATTTTATCATTTCTCTACCAATCCTGAGCTCTGAAAACCGAACTGATAGATGTATTCTCAAAAAGCCTCACCTAGGCATTTTAAATATTTCTGCCTTTCAGAAAATGACTCCACCAATAAGTCTTAAAAACTTCTGCCAACACAAAATAACCATTAACATGCACAATACATTGAATAGATCACTGAAATCAAGCTGCCATATATTTGCCTTCCGGAAATGTTATATCAGTTTACAATCATATGTTATTCCCACCAATCCCAAATCTTGGAAAAACTGTAATTCTTAATTCCCCAAATTCGAACTGACGAAAGTGCTGCCAAAAACCTCACCGTGAC
Source organism: Caerostris extrusa (assembly GCA_021605095.1). Taxonomy (NCBI): domain Eukaryota; kingdom Metazoa; phylum Arthropoda; class Arachnida; order Araneae; family Araneidae; genus Caerostris; species Caerostris extrusa. Next base: position 107,637 of record BPLR01014205.1, read on the forward strand.
ATTTTAAATAGTTTTGCCTTTCAGAAAATAACTCCACCAAGTCTTAAAAAACGCATAGCAGCACTTTACAACCATTAAGATGTGAGATATATCGAATAAATCTCTCAAATCAAACTGTCAACATCGCTTATAGTCACATATTTGCCTTCCAGAAGCTATATAAGAATACTAAAATTCTTAATTCCCTGAATCCGAGGTGACAAAAAGGCCGCTTCCTTTAAAAGCATTCCCGGAGTGTGCATTAGGTTCTCGGGTGCCAATCGCCTTATGGCCTCATCCCAGCCCTACGCGGGCTGTCACTTAAACTCGGGGTGTGAACTAATTGAATGAAAGCATCCTTTTAGTCAATGTATCCCTCCAGGCACACCTCAAACGTATCTGTCATTTTCGCTTCTATCACAATTGACGCTCTCGGGCGAGTCTCTGCTCTGATCTGCTTTGAGCATGCGTTGTGGCGGTTGGTGTCTGCTTTTAGCTGCATTGTTGTGGTGCGAGGGAGGTTGTTTTTGAGTTGACTAGTTTTTTTGGTTGTATGTTTTACTCGTCATGCGCGTATGCTATTATTCATATTTTTTTAATTAATTAATATTTATTTAAGGATTTGCTTAAGCACTTTTTCACAAGTATGATTTTAATTAAAAATATTTTTGATTAATGATTTTTTTTTTATATTAAGAATATGCAAGAAATAAACGAATTTGTAATCATATCAATCGTATGCAATATATGTGAAGTTATAAATAAATATATGAAGCATGGTTATTTTTATTAAAATAAATATTTTATTCATTTTTTATCAATCAAAAAATGTCATTGCTAAATATGGATAACGATAAATTTAATTTAACCTTCTTTTTCATTCATTTATTATTTAAAACGTAGAAATAAATTTAGTTGCAAATGACATTAATATCAACAGTTTTATTATAAAATTTCTCCATTTTCTTTGTTAAAGCATTGTTTATATTATGTTTGTATGTTAAAGCCTAATCATTCAGTAATAAATAAACTATTTCATTTTAAGTTGTTCCACAAATCGACCAAAAAACTCTGTAAAGTTTGCTTCACCGTTAATAATTTCATGTTGTAGTGAAACTAACTTTACATGGAGACATATTCTTACAGCACGATTTAAATACGTGTCGCTTGTTAAAGATCTAAGGCAAATATACAATAATTTATTATTATTAATTAAATCTTTAGTGTCTCTTAATTAATCAATAGCCTTTGGAACTCGAAGATATTTTTAAAATGCTCAATTTTATTTTAAAATCAGTATATTTTTCTCAATTAAGTTGCTATTTAGCGATAATGAATTTTTATTGTTAAACCTGCTTATTGTCCAAGTTTTTCCAATGTCTGGATTGGATTGGTTTGTCGCTCTACGCTAATTTTTTTGCACACTTTGGGCTAATTAGACAGGGACCTACAGTTTAACGTGGATTCCGAACCACTAACAAACACCCATGCCACCACCAGAATTCGCACCTGAAGCCTGTGGTACAACGGCCAGAGAGCTAGCTAATTGGACATAGGGCCGTTCGTATTCATGGAGATAGGTACGGAACATTTAACCGGGGAGAGTACATCGATATGGTAAAAGGGACAAAGGACACAACATGTTAGAACAGTGAGGATAGTGGATGCCTTGGACACCCTGACGTACCGAATTAAATTCAGCAATAAGTATTTGAATGCTCACCTACAGAGAGAATCGAACAACAGATCTTGTGTCTCAGCAGAAGTTACCCGAGGTGATTGTTCATGTACTCCATATCAATAACTATCATCGACATAGGACAAAGTTGGCATGTATTCATGGCTTGGCTTGGTTTGTCGCTTTACGGTCATTTTGTGCTCAGTCTAGGCTAATTAGAACGGGGCCTACAATCTTAAAGTGGATTCGAATCACTAACAGACATCCATGCCACCACCAACATTCGAACCGGAAGCCTGTGGTACTAAAGACCAGAGCGCACCACATGGCAATCAGGCCGCTCCAATGTCTGGAAGTTTTGGATTTACAGCATCAATTTTTTCAATTATCTATCTCAAGTTCAAAGCGTATTACATCGCTCATATTTCGCTTTTATTTAAATAAAACGAAAACAAAAAAAAAAATTTTCATCGATTAACATCTTATTCATTTTTCTTTTTTTCCTTCCCTTAACCATCTCTCCAATGGTCAAAATTAACATTTAAAAGTCAAACTTTTTGTGTGCCCGAAATTTGCGCACTACATCAACACTGTTGGCATTCATGCATTTTTATTAACTTCAAATCCGATTTCGATGCATTTAAATGACGTAATACATTTTTAATGCGTCGACATTTTTATGCATTAAGGACCCCGCAAAAAAAAAAAAAGAAAAAAAAATTCTTTTTCGGGCGCGATTGTGTGTGCGAGGAAAACCTTCTTCTTTCTATTTTCTTAAAGGGTGCTCTCTCCCTTTTAACTTTGCCCCCTTTCTTCTGAGTGGCTTTTCACCGCAATGTCACTGCTGCGCTATAGCCCCGGTGTGCGCGCCCAGTTGTTTTAATGTTAAGGACATTTGCTAGAAATCCATTAGAGCCACGTTATTGCTTCTAAAAAGTTAAGTGCATTTCTTACATTTTATTCAGCAAGCGAAGGGGAAGTAAAAAATAAAGCATCGTTAATTGTATAATAGGGACTTCGATCATTAATGGTCTGTTTTATTTGTTTATTTTTTTTTTATCTTCCGGCGACGTAGCAAAAAGTTTTTGGAATTAAGTATGACAGTTTTGCATTAAGATGGCAACTTTTTTTTTTTTTTTTTATGTGTATGTGTTTCTCTAAAAGCGCGATATATTTTTTTTTTATTTCTTATGTTTTTTTATTATGTCAGTCGGAAATGCTCTGTTAATTGCAATTAACATGATTGAAGGTAAATTGGTTTGTACGCAGTCCACTCTCTCCCTCCCCTTCCCCTTTTCTTTTTCCCATCATTATTTTTGCCATTATTTAGCCCTCTTTTCCTAATGAAGGCTAAAAATAGCTTTCAATCATAATTATCTGGCTTTAAGAACTAGAGTAATGGCATTGAATATTTATGGCCGCTGCGCAAAAACAAAGAGGTTTTTCTTTTAATGTTCAAAAGTAGTTCGTTCGGGGGAATATGGTGGTGGGGTGTTTTATACCTTATTTCGTGTTAACCGCCTTTTGATTTTTGTAACTTGCAGTGTTTTGTAAAGGGCTGTCGAATTAAAATTAGTGAGTAAGTAATAAAATTATGTCGTGCTTTTAACGAGACAAAAGTTTTTCCGATGCAGTGATTTTTGAGGAACGTGCAAGTAAATAATTTTGTAAAAGAAAATAGAAAATTAATCATGCTTTATTGGGGTGTTTGGGATATTTTACTCTTGCACGATAAAGTATGCATAATGTTTTTCATAATACTTATAAAATTTTTTTTTTTTCTTATCCACTTGGATAAGCAGCATCTAGACTAAGTCCAAGAACCCGTGTAGTCTCTTGGAGGTGGGGAGGGAGGGAAGGAGCACGCATAGGTAGAAATCTGACTTAACAACAATAAAGCGATAAAGGTTTCCGAGAAATTAGGAGTGGTTGGCTGCTAAGAGCTACAGCATCTGTGTTTCTCAATGTTAAAAAAAATCAATGTGTGTTTTTCAATGTTCCGTCGTCTGTAGGTTGTAGTAGTCTCTGGATTTGACCATTTGGATATAAAATTGTGAGACATTAGTAGCGGATGCTTATTTGTCTGAAATTTGTATATAGGGCGTCTACAATTATTCGTAGGTTTTTAAATAATTCACACAATTAATTTTCTTCTCGTGATGTAAATAGCAAATGTAAAGTATTTTAATGTATATCAAATTAAATTGTTGCAGTAAAATATGTTCTTTTCATTTTTTTTTTTTTTTTTTTCGTACCTCACCCCATACCTAGGGCTGTAGCTCCCTAACAGTTAGAAAAGTGACGGTGAAACATATGTGGACCTGATGTAGACCACGAACAGCCCACCGATAAGATTTTTAAGGATAACTGCCGCATTTACTTGTTGAATACGAGAAAGTACGGAAAACTCCCACCAGAGAGCCTGACTATCGATGGGAGATGCTTCTCACACACAACCACCATCCAGTCTCCTCTTTTCTGACGACAGTGCTGCCAGAGGATTCGAACCGAGATCCTCATGCGCGCTATCTGACCATGTTGGCACTGGGCGACGACTTGAGGCTTATAGCAATTTGTCTACAATTTGATAACAATTATGTTTCTTGCGATAGATGAATATTATAAAACTGATTACATTCTATAAAGTCTTAATTCCCATAAAGGTATGGAATAGCACAAGAACATTTTTTCCTAACTCGACAAAGATTTTCTACATGTTCAATCTTACCGGTAGACTGACAGCTGCGACGTTGCCACTGGGCCACGAGTCGGTCTTTGTAATCATTTGATAATAGTTATGATTCTTGCGATATAGAATGCAATCAGTTTGATAATGCTCATCTAAAATCTAATATACATGTACGAAATTGCACAAAAACATTTTTTTCCCTAACTCGGCAAAGGTCTTCTACATCGTATTCAATCTTACCAATGCGCTAGCTGTTCATGTTGCCACTGACCACGAATCGGCTTTGTTGCAATTTGTCTACAATTTGATAGTTATGATTCTTGTGATATAGAATGCAACCAGTTTTATAATATTAATCTAAAATCTAATACACATAAAAGTCTAATACACACGAAATTGCTCAAAAACATTTTTTCCTAACTCGACAAAGATCTTCAACATGATGTTCACTCTTACCGATAGTCTACCTGCGCATGTTGCCATTGGACCACGAGACAGACGATGTAACAATTTTAATTTGATAACAATTGCAGTATAGAATGCAATCAGTTTTGTAATATTCATCTAAAATCTAATACACATAAAGGTACGAAATTGCGCAAAAGCATTTTTTCCCCCAACTCGACAAAGGTCTTCTACATCATGTTCAATCTAGCTTTAAAATTGCATTGTATTCTAAATTTCAATATCATGATTAAAAATTCTACTTTGGAAGCCAACGATTTAATAAATATTTGAAGCGAAAAGATTTATGAATCTTTCATTATTATTTCCCGTCTTTTTTTTTTTTTTTCCTTGCGCTTTTCGACTTTGGGAGCTCAATCCTTTTAACTTGCCATCAGGATTCTTTGCTGCTGTAATGGATAACTTCTTCCATTGAATTTCGTGTCTCCCAACTGAAAGCGGCTCTACGGCAAAATCGCCAAATCTTGTTATTGTAAACCCATTTCTGTCTCCAATTTTTTCCTGTATATATATATATATATTTTATTTTTTATCATGTTATATATATATATATATATATAACATCTATTCGTGGCAAGGATCCAAAGCCTTGCTTCAAAATTCCTTTCGTCTAACTGGTTTTAAAGTAGCTTTTGCCCGAATCTCATTGGATCCTTTTTAAAATTTTATTTTTTAATAATTCTCCACTCTTTTTCCTTGAGCTAATGGATAGTGAAATGAAAAGTGTATTGTTATAGTGTGTGTGTATGGATATATGCATTTTTAAGCTGTGCGCTCCACTCTTTAAGTTTTGCACTGATTATTGTACTTAGAAAAATGCAGTGTGGGGAATTTTTCATAACCTTAATTTTCCTTTTTTTTTTTTTTTTTTTTTCCCCCTTTTTCTCCGGTTTTATTTCATCAGTCTCCCGTGATAAATTGGTGAAAAATTAATTGTTGGCCCACCATAATGTGTGCAACTTTTATAATGGAATGGATCTCAACACTGGTATTTCTTCCCTACGCTTTTTGGGTTGTTAAATTATTATCAGCTTTTTAAGTCAACAGTGTTACTTAGAAGAAAAACATAAAAATAAATGCAATGAAACTTTGGGAGGAGTACAAATTGTAAAGAAAAGTATCTAATTATTTTATTTTATTTATTTATTTTGTTGTTGTTGTGTTGGTGCGTTCATTGTGAAGAATGATCTGTAGCTCCTTTGGAATTGGGAAATTTATGATCCATGTTATGTTAAGCGTAAATTAATTTCACTGACAGAAGAATTTAATTTTATATGGCCTCAAAAAAATCATCGTATTTAATTTTATTTTGTTCAAAAATGTTTTGGAATATAATTTCATTTCATTTTAATGGAAAGTAACGTAGCTTTTAGCAAACTTATAAGTTTGCTATTTAATTTAATTTGTATTTATTTATTTTTCATCTCACTGTCACATTTCTCGTTATAATTTTAATTATTTCTATTATAGTATTTTTAATATTTAGAAATCATTTTAGTTTTCATTAATATCATTCATTAATTTCGCATATTAATATTATTTTAATTTTTGCTGATTTCTTGAATAGTCGTAATTTGTTATCTTTGTTGAAACAAAATCCGAACAAAATATTGATTAACAACAGTTTACGGTCGGATCAGTTGAATGTCTTTAATTTGATATATATGAAGATTATACTTTGTAGTCGTTCTAATGCACTTATTCTAATGTTGAAGAAAAATCATTTAAAAATTAGTTTGTGCTTTAACGGCTATAAGCTTCTTTTAACTGTCATGGTTCAAATTTTTGTTATCAATTAACGTGGTGATGAACTGTATATATATAGATTAGAAGTGATCTTTTGTATTTTTCAAGTATTGTAGTTACAATGTTTTAGTTCCAATAAAACCCATAGCGCAGTTGAACTCATGACCCTTTTTGCTAGCGTGAAACCAAGTTTGAGTCCTCTGGTGGCTTCCATTGCAGTCATTGTTTTCAAAAGCAAGGACACTAGATGGCGATTGTGACAATATATATAAGCGTCTCGCATTGATCGTCAGGCTGTCTAGTAGAAGTTCTTACTTACAATATCACAAGAAAATGCGGGATATTTACCTCTAAAAATCCTCCTGGAAGGCAATGCCCTCACTCTGTCGCTCATCGGTGGGTTGGTCATGGCGTATATAAGTGGTACTCTAATCCTAAGGATGGCCCACAAAAGATTTAATTCAGCTATTTTTAAATATATTCCCTCCTCTTCATTCATTATTTAATTAATATTTTTGTCCATGTATAATTCAAACTTTGGCCCTCTATTAAACTCTATTGCCCATATTCCTTGTTGTAACCAAATCGGGATGTCTGTATTTGAAGGGGGCCCAACACATTGCGTTGATCCCATCCGAACTCGCCGTTCTGCATTGCTGGGTTTTGCATTATCTGCTTCCTGTCTGCGTAAAAATGCAAATTACACTTTTCAGTAAGCGTGACTAATTGTCGTAAATTCGCACATGTTGTGGGGCTACTCCGGTGCACCTCGGGGATTCTGCCCCCTCTTCCTTTTCCGACCCCTTTAGACGACCACCCATCTGCTCTCTGCCCCCCCATACACGTATTCATATCCCACTTTTTGAATCCCTGCCATTGTAGTTCTTTATGTATCCCTCCAGGCTTTATTGTTGTGGATCCTTTCATATTGTGGACCGGTGTCCTGTCTGGTTTGGGTGACATTGTTGTGTTATTGGAAGTTGATTGGCTGTTGATGTGATTTTCAGTTGTAAGAGTTATTTGTGTGTTTGGTTTGAATAATATTTGTTGATCGCATATAAGACCACAGAAATAGTTTTTGGATTTTCTGTAAACAAGGCAATTATTTGCTTCAGACGAAGGATTCAAGAATTCAAATAGTAATGCAAATCAGTAATTGTGTTTATTTTAATGGCATTTTCGTTGATAGATTAATCTTGCTTTTTTAGTATTGTGAAACACCGCCCTGTCGATTTTACATTATATCAGATATTGATTGACTGTTGATGTGATTTTCAGTTAGAGAGTTATTCGTGTATTGGTTTGAATAATAGTTGTTGATCGCACATAAAACCACAGAAATAGTTTTTCAACTTTCTGTTAACAAAACAATTATTTGCTTGAGAAGAAGGATTAAAGAATTACAAATCATAAATTGTGTTTAATTTAATGGCATTTTAGTTAATGGATTAATCTTACTTTTTCAATACTGTGTACCTGTCCGTTTAACGTTATATTAGAAATTGATTAGCTTTTATTGTAATTTTCGAACTTAAACTGGAAATATATAAATAACTTTCAAGTCATCTTTTGCATTAAGTCAGAGTATTTCCCAATTTTCTGTAATAATTTGCGTGGGACAAAAACAAAAAAAGTATTTGATGTCTGTTTATTTATTTCACCATCATCAATAGCACGTCAGCACAGAGTGGCCGAAGAATTTTCTTTGAAGAAACTTCCATGCATTCTTCTGGGTGACAAGGGTCCTCCAATTCTTAACCTTTAGTACAGCAAAATATTTTTCAACTGCGCTAACCATCGCAACTCTGTGTCTCGTCTCTGTTGGTCGTTCCCTCTTTTGTCCCTGTGGCTTTACCAGAACTAGCCTTTTTACAGCGTTTTAATCATTTATTCTAAATACATGAGCAGTTCAGTTTAATCTATTGATGGTTTATTTATTTATTCATTTCATATGATTTCCGTATTAGCCGCTTTATTAATTTTATGGTATTTTCGTTGATGTTCAGTCTTATTTTATAATTCATTTGAGGTAGTGCATATTTTATTCCTAGTATTATATTATAACTATCCTAATACAAATAAAATTTGAATTTTTACTGTATACGCGCATTTTTCATCTAATAATATTGTTTGGAAAATAAATTTTTTTTTTTTTAAACAAATGTTTAAGGCTATTGCTTAAGGTAAAAGGCGAAAAGATTCGTATAAAGTCACATTAATAACTTCAACAATATAAAGGTTTCTGAGATTTTGTTTGCTATCGATGTCTTAATGACAAGTTATAAATTTCTCTGCTAACAAAATTATTAAAATTTTAATCAAAAATAAGTTATTTAAAAGTTTAGTTATTTAAAAGTTATTATTAGTTATTTAAACTTTTAGTTATACAAAATTAGATTTAGAGTTTTAAATATTTTTTTTAACTTCATTTGAATATGTTTTGTAACTTTTATAGTCTGCTTGTGGAAGCTACATCAATACAAAAAGGGAAAAAAATTACTTGCATTTGAAATTCGCAAAAATGGGATAGTTATTATAACATTTTAAATTCAAAAATTATATTTAAGCGTTGCGTATAATCCAAACAGCTCGTAATTTGTGCGCGTTCAGCAACTGAAAACTGTTAGCCAAAGTTCTTCCTCTTCACACTTTTGAAGCCTGTATTCACACACACACACAGAACTCCAATATGCGACATGATTGCTTCTGCTTCTCTAGTTAGTTTACCAAATCGTCTTTGCCATTGCACATCTGTCCGACAGGACACACTTTTCTCCACATCAAATTTTCGTCTGCGTGTTTGTTCTTTCTCTCTCGCTCGCACCCCCTTCTACTTCTGGTGCTGCCAATTATCGTTTGCTGCATCGAGTCGCACACCCCAATGATGAAGATCGCAACCTGTATCCAAGGAACTGGAGATGAAAGTCGGCGCCACACATTGAACGGAAGGGAAAAGTTTCATCAGACGATCTTCCAATCTCGATGCACCCCCTTCTTCGACGACCACCCCCCACTTGTCACACAATGGAAGCGGAGCAATATTTGCCCGTGGACAGGGAAACTAATATGTAAAGCCATCAACTTCAATAAGAAACAGCTGTTACACCTAGGAGGCGAAGCTCCCTGCTTATTGGTTGCATTCCTTCTCTGCTGCAACCCCCCCCCTTTCCTTTCCTTTTCTTTCCACCCTTCCCCCCTCGCCCAAGTCTTCTCCCTTTTTGCTCATAACGTTCACGAGCGCCAAGATTGGTTTCGGGGGCCCCCGGTTTGGCGATTTATCTGTAAGTGGGGGCGTGGGCCAATATAAACTGCATTCTTCTGAGGCAAAAGAATGTATTGCCACCAACCTCATCTTTGAATATTAAATTCCAACCCCTTTTTTTTCTTTATTGGTTTTTACTGAATTTTCATAATATATAATAATCCCGATTTTTTTAAGCCTGAAATTTTGTCGTCGGGTATAACTTAATCTCGAATTTTTTTTTTTTTAATTTTAGCATTGTGGTCAGTGGCAATCAAAGTATTTTATTAGTCGGTTTGATTTACTGCAATGTGAAAGTAAATTTCTTTGAGTATGAATTTTTGTTGGAATTTTATTTATTCTTTTTTATTTAATTTAAAACTATATAAATTTATATTTTTATTAGTATGACTATAGCTGTATTAATAAAAGCTAAGATAAATAAAGGCCAATTTAGTTTCAGTTAAATCCTGGAATGTTATTTGTATAAATCTCTTACTGATTTTATTATTATTTCTTGATGGCTTTAAAAAATATTTAATGTTTTTTTTTTTTTTAAATATTTATTATTTTTTGTTGTTTAAATATTTTAAAGAAATACGTCAATTATTTAATTTGCGTTATACGGTCGAAAATTTTATGTGTTTGACATTAATTATTTATTTTAGGTTATAAATAACAAAAACAACAAAAATTCTACAATAAAATCAATAGATCAAAAAGATTATTTTTTTCTTGTACTTTATTTGATTTGACCAATTTTAATATTTTTTAAAAAGCACTAAATATAATCTGATCCACCCTCCCATAATATAACATAATCATCTTAAAGTATAAAGTATGCGAAAAAAATCTTAACTGCAACTGTCAGCACGACAGGAAGATGATTCGAATTGTTTTGTAACTACTTGTGTATTATTCACATTAACTTAGGCTTCCTGTATATTTATAATATTATAATGAAAGAGTGGTCTACATTAAAGATTGCATTGTGACTTATAAGAATTCTTCATATTATTTAAAATACTTTAGTGTGTTTCAAAGAATATATCTACCATACAATAAGTACAAAGGATTTGACGAGTTTATTGCTTAACAATACTTTAAGTAATTGATGATGGTGGGTATGGGGTATTTTATCCTAATAGTATGGGTATTTTAAATTATCTATGGATATCTATCTATCCTATCCTATCCTATCCTATGGTATGGCTATCTATCCTATAGTATGGTTATCTGTTTATGGATATCTATCCTATAGTATGGTTATCTGTCTATGGATATATATCCTATAGTATGGGTATTTTATCTATTATACTATACTAATACAGCCCATACAGTATTAAGTTATAACTGTGTGTTTCGTGATGTCCTATGTCATGTTCTGTTTCTCTCATTCTTAGCGCCTTGGTGGCCAATTGGCTAGCGCTCTGGTCTTTGGTACCACAGGATTGAGGTTCATATTCTGGCTGTGGTATGGATGTTAGTGTTTCAGAATCCACGTTAAACTGTAGGTACCGGTATAATCAGCCTGAAGTGCGCACAAAATGACCGTAGAGCGACAAACCAAACCTAATTATATTCTACCAATGATCTGAAATCGAATGCGCATGGGCGATACATGATATGGTACTGAAAAGAAAGCTTTAATTATGTTTATATTGATTTTGTGTTTAGGTATGTTTACACATTGCTTCGAGTGTAAAAACTTAACAATGCGTGACATAAAAATACATTTGTGATGGCCCCGAAATTCATGATCTGGCGCTGCAAGAACAATCTTGTTTACACCATTCTCGTTTCATTATTTTGATTATCATTGACATTTCCAATGTAGTTAACTTAACATCTAGTTTTGCGTGTGCCAATTCACAGTTGTTATTCTAATGCAGCTGGCAATGCAGAGACAGTTAATCTTTATGCCCTAGGCAAGGGCTGCACCGCTGTTACTCATTTAACACTACCCCCACAACTCTATACGGTCATATTAAACCGGGACCTACGGTTTAAAGTGGATTCCGAACCACTACAAACATCCATGGCACCGCCGAGACTCGAACCCGAAGCCTGTGGTACAGAGCGCTAGTCACTCAACCATTCAGGACCTTCACATTTCATAGTATTAGATGGATTTGTTGGGATTGCAAAGTAAAAGAAAAATTGCTTGGCGACCCTCCCCCCCACAGTTGGCGCGATTCGTGAAGGCCGGCAACCCCCTCTCGTTGTCGTGCCGCCGATATTAATACGCGGCCCAGAAGAAGAAGCCCTGGCTGCTTACCTATGCAGAATTGCAATTTCCTTTTCTAATTACTCGCACCCTCTGTATTGGTAATCCGGAGCGCGGCATACACTCCTTTATTATTAGCTTTCAATTTGTCGCGAGAAAGGGGGGGCGCCGCCATTACCCGGTAGAGGGCGCTGCTGCTGTCTCATTGTCCGACGGTGGCTCTTTAATTTAGCCGCCTCCTATGATTGAAAGATTCGGGGGTCGGGGACTAAGTGATTTTGAGGGTCTAGGGTGGTAGCAGAAAAACAAATGTCGTGAGGTGGATCTTTTGCTGCAGTTTGGTAGTGTTTTTTGTCTCCAGTTTGTTTTCTTTAAGTGGCTTTTAATTGGTGGTGGTAGTAAGATGAAATGGTTGAACCTCAGACACGTGGTGCACTGGTGTTGCGTAATCGTTTATTGAATAAGGAATTTGTGGGTGTGGATGGAGAGTGTGTGTGTGAAAAATATGTTTGGGCAGCAAAAAAAAATTCATTTGTAGAAGTCAAGAATATATTGTATTATTTCATTGATAATTTATAACTTGATGTAATGTTCTTGTCGTTTTCTATTTAGAAAGTATTTGGCTATTTAAGTTAAATTCTTTTATTAAAATATCTGTATTTATAGTATATCTGTATTTAAGTTTTTATATATTCACACTATTATTTAACCCCTTAAACCACTAAGTTGATATTTTATGGCGACATATGATATTGTATAATTTTGTGCAAAGGATTTTTTATTTAAGAATTGTACAAAAAAAAAAAATGCTTCTTTTGAAATTTGTGCTTGCGTTTATAAAAATTTGATTGGAGGTATACATTTGACTGTTAAAAGTAAAAATCTTGAATAATCTTATAATTTAATAATCTTTAAAATATTTGATAATTTTAAATATAAAAAAATTTTCCATTTTTTTTTTTAAACACTGTGTCCCCGTGAGTTATGTTATCTAAATAGGTAATTTTTTAGAGGTAAATTTACATTAACAAAATTTTTATTCTATCTGTATTTTCAAACTATCTTTAAAATTAAATAATTTTCAAGTAGGGGTTAGTGAGTGATAGTGGAAATATCAGACATTATTCTGATATTATTTCAAATGTCTGATATTTATTTCTGTTCCAAATTGTCTTACTCATCACATTGTTTGTCATTAATTTTTTTTTTAATTGCTTTTCATAAGCTTAACAATAATTTTTTATTTCCAATGTCAAGAAAAAATGACAAACTCTTCAAACGAGATCAAAACAGTATAATCACACAAAAAGAAAAAAGTCAGTGTCTCATCAGCGAGGTTCTAGCACTTCAATATCTTTTCATCTCGGAGTCCCTATGCAAGTCTGTTCATCCAGCTATATGGTTGGTGTCTGGCAATCTCTTCTTTCCCACATAGCGGGCAATTGGGGCTATCAAAAAAACCAACGTTGTGCTGATGTCTCGCCAAACAGTCGTGGCCCACCATAAATCTAAATTCCGAGGGTTGTCCGAAATACCCAGTTTCAAAAAGGTACCTCCAATCCCTGAGGAGATACGAGCAATGAATAATAACTACCAACTAAATCTCATTTAATTTTGATATAAAGTTTCATGGAATGAAAAGAGTTGCAAGTATTTGTCTATTGGGGTATCCGTGTGCCCTTCTTAGCCAGCAAATCTGCCTGATCATTACCTAAAATGTAACAGTATCCAGGGGTTTAATATTGATATTAATTGTATTATATGAGAACTAATTATTAAAGCCAAAATCAATGAATTTATACTTTTAAACTTGGTTTTTATCCATTATAATATACTCGTTCTTTCTACTCATATTCGTCGACCCCAGTATATCGTAATGCGTTAATTAATAAATTATTTCTTTGAATCATATTTTCGTGGCACCATCTATATTTCCTCTAACTTAACAGAATATGTCTTCTGCCAGTAGAATAGACCTAATAGAATATGTCTTCTGTCAGTAGAATAGACCTAATAGAATATATCTTCTTCATATATAGTCCGCGATTCGGATTACAATTTAAAATGCATACTCTTTTATATTTCTGAAATACTACTATTCGAAATGGTGGAAAATTAGATGCAAAAATCGCCAATCACGTGTTAACGTTCCATTCAATTCTTCCTCCCCGTCCTCGACAAAACACCAGTTCCGCATCCAGGGCCCATATCTGCCTTAATTTGCTGCTACAGTCGCCCATGCCGAAACATCACGGCAGCACAACTGCAAACTGTCTTCGCCGAGCACTTGACAAACACTCTCGCCTTTCACGCACCACCGCATTGCGTAATGGGAAAATCTTTTGTCTCCTTCGCTCTGAACTTCCCGCGTGTAATTGACGCGTGACGTCACCACCAATCCGGACTCTGGAACGACCACGTGCGAGGGGCAGACGATTGTGTCCCGCGCGCGCGCTCGCAGACGATAATCAATTTGCGAATAACTCTTCTCCTTCTGTGCTTGCACCTTCCCCTCCCTACACACACCACACACACAAAAGAGAAAAGAAGCAATAATTGAAATGGGTTGTAATATCATTTGTAGAGGGATAAGTGCTGTTTTTTTCTTTGGTTAGCTTCCGGTCCTCTATGCTGGAGGATGGCCAGATAGTGCCAGTGTCTTAAGCTCGCCATTGTTTAAAAGCTTTAGAGCTTAAGCTTTTTATTTATTTTTATTGCACTTTTTGTTTTCTTGTCCGAGTGTTTTGGAAGCCGTCATCGCTGTTCTTTTGTTCCGATGTTTGAAGAATCGTGGGTGCAAAACAAAGAGTGATGAACATTCATTAGGGAATTCATTTGGCCGTTGTGGTCGTTTGTCTTTTCGAAATTGCCGCTCTTGTTTTGCGAGGCGGAAAGCTTCATTACCGGGCTTCGTTAAAACCTTGCTTCCTTGTAGTATGTTTTAGAATGATGACGACAGCTTGACTTTCGATTGTACTATGGAATGAAATACACACTTTTAACATTTTTATATGCATGTAAAAGTATGTATTATAACAAAGTCATAAATTAGAAGTGGCTGTTACTGCATCGTTTATATCTAAATTATGAATTGATTAATTTCAAATTAGCAATAGGTTATTAGACCATAATCTTGCTACTTAATCTAATATTTTGGAACAAAGAAATTTGAATTCTCTGATGCATTAAATGTAATAAAACCTTCATCGCTAAAGAAGTTATTATTAGAATTATAGTTATTAGTTAGTATAATAATATTATACTATTATATAGTATAATATTAGTTATTAGAATTATAATATAACCAAAGTTACATTTTAGATTTGGAAGATGTTTAATAAATTAAAAGTGTTAGTTAATGCTTTATTTATTAGTATCAAATTAAAACTGATAATCTTGCTGCTTAATCTAATTTCTTAGTACAATGAAATTAGAATTCTCTAATGCCTTAAATTTAATGAAATCTTCATCATCTCTAATTATAGTATGAGAAAAGTTGCATTTTAGATTTTTGAAAGTACTTAATAAATTGAAAATTGTTGTTGATGCTTATTTATTAGTTTCAAAATTATACCTTGATTGATTACGAATAAGCAATAGATTATTAGACCATAATCTTGCTATTAATCTGATATTTTGGAACAATGAAATTAGAATTCTCTAATGCATTAAATGAAATGAAATCTTCATCTCTAATTGTAGTATAAGAAGAGTTACATTTTTAGATTTTGAAAGTGGTTGTTAATGCTTCATGTATTAGTATCAACGTTATGATTGATTACAAATAAGCAATAAATTACTAGGTCATAATCTTGGCTGTTAATGCTTTATTTTTTAGTATCTAAATTATGAATTGATTAATTTCAAATTAGCAATACGTTATTAGACCATAATCTTGCTACTTAATCTAATATTTTGGAGCGGAGAAATTAGAATTCTGTAATGCATTAAATGTAATCAAATCTTCTTCATCTCTAATTGTAGTATAAGAAGAGTTACATTTTAGATTTTTTTTAATTAGTGTTTATTTTTAAATGTTAGCTTACTTTGCCCTATAATTCCTAGGTAAATATGAAAAAAAAAAAAAAGTGATATAATAAAGATACAAGGAACAAAAAAAAATTTATTAATTAGAAAACTTAAATATGGATTTTTATTAGTCTTTTGTAAACAAAAAATAAACTATATGTTTAATATCAGTTTTACTATTTGTTTCCCAAAAACTTTAATTTCCCCTGACTGGATGCAGAAGAAAATCGAAAATATTATTGGATTCAGGGCGTTAGGATCTATAAAAAATCCTTCATAATAAAAAAAATAAATAAATAAAAAGAGAGACCCATATCCGGGACCCTCTTATTAAATTGGGGGATTTAAGGAGCGGAAATCAGAGGGAAGAGGGAAATCTCCAAGTTTTAAAGTAGCCTACGGTCTTACGTTGGCAAAATTGAAAGCCAAATAAAAACCATTTTGATGCCAAATATCCAACTTGAAAATTGTGAATTTGTATAAAGCACAAGGGGTCTGATGGCTGAATGACTAGCGCTCGATGCCATAGGTTTCGAGTTAAGTACTTGAGGTGCTGTGGTTTGTGGTTTGGTTTGTCGCTCTACTGTCATTTTGTACACACAAGGGCTAAACAGACTGCGGCTTACAGTTTAAAGTGGATTCTGAACCACTAGCAAATGCCATGCCACAGCCAGGGTTTTTGTAGTGGTTCAAAATCCACTTTAAATCGTAGGTCCTGGTTTAATATGATTGTAGACCGTAGACCAACCTACCCTGTAAAAAAGAAACCATCTCCTGTTTCGAAATGGGCAAGGCAGATAGATGGCCTTGGCTCACTATGGGCTTGTAGTGCCAGGAAGTTGTTGTATAAAGAACAATCAAATTTTCAAATTTATATATTAGATTTTTTTTTTTCCTCCTTCATAATCTTTTGTACATCATGAAGACATATGCTGATATATATTAAAATGCACTTATGATAAATGCTGTCATTTTTAATAAATAGTTTAAACAAAACCAGTTTTTATGTCTTTTTCAGAATTTTATTTGTTGATATTTTTTTTTTTTCTTTTCTATGTATTTAGTTTATTGCTGCTTTTTAATTATTATTCAAAACGTATTTTTAATTTCAATATCGAAATCAAATATTCTTGTAGTATAAAATATCAAAAGCTTCTTGGGAAGATATTTTTTCCATTAGTATCCTAATCCAATTAAATTCGAGAAATATAATTTTGTTTCTTTATTTATTTATTTATTTATTTATTTATTGCTTCCCCCTGAATAAACAACTGCTCATTATAAACACGTGCAGACGATAAACAATAAACAAACCGTTATTTTACTGTTTGATAAGCTTCAGTTTAGTTCATTTAAATGCTTTCGAAAACTACAGCTGTTTTATTTTATATTAATAAAGGTAAAGAAAATATTGAATGTTATTGTATAATGTCGTAAGTTAAATTGTTGTATAAATATTTAATTTTCATACATGTTATTTTAGGCCTATTATAAATTTAATTTTTTTATGAATTTAATTTAAGTAAGTATAAAATGGCATTCGGAATATATATCTACATCCGATTTGGTTAGAATGAGATGAAATTTTATCTTGAAAATTTTCATGTAAAATTTAATGCTAGATTGTTCAGTTCTGTTTTAAATTTGTCATTTTAATTTTGCAGCTATTTTAAAGTGTTTGTTCTTTTTATTTATATTCACGAAATTTAGCTAAATTGCTTTTAATATGTTTACAACATTTATATTTTTGGTTTTATGGAAACTTTGTCTCTTAATTTTTATGATTTTTACAGCAATTTATCTGTTTAATCAAATTTCATTGTCTAGAACAATATATAATTTTTTTCAAAATTTGCCATATATTTTACATATTAAATTTATTATTCGTAATGTTTGATTCGTAACCGTATTAAATAATTAATGATATATATAATAATTATTATTAATTGAAGTCAATCGAAATTGTCTTTTTTGTTAATAATATAATCAGAATTCATTTAACAAATATTAAATATCTTTTCAACAATTTATAGATTTTTAGTATTCAAAAGCAAATTGCAATCGATAAAAATGTATATTAAATTCAATTATAAATTATAATAAGATGTTAAATAAATTATTTTTAAACCAATTAGAAACTGAGTTAAAATTTTTCTTCTGATTAGGAAAATTCTACTATTATTCTATTAAATTCTACTATTATAGAATATTATAATATAGACAGTGGAAACTTTCATTCATTTACATTCTGTTGTGTAATAAATTGATGTAACAATAATT
This sequence comes from Caerostris extrusa, assembly GCA_021605095.1. NCBI lineage: Eukaryota > Metazoa > Arthropoda > Arachnida > Araneae > Araneidae > Caerostris > Caerostris extrusa. Next base: position 125,971 of record BPLR01014205.1, read on the forward strand.
CTTGTCACACACTTATTCCCTTTATTTATTTATTTTTCCCCATAGCAATAAAAGCCAAACACTTAGATTCTATTTTACAATCCTATCGAGCATGCTTTTTCAAATGTGGAAAACAAATAATTTTATTTATTTCAAAATTTACATATTTGTCATTTAAATAATAAAAAGAAGCAAAAAAAATCTTTTTCTCAAACACTTTAATGAACCATAGACCCCACCAACTTCTTCTAACGTCTTGTCGAACACTTTCTGGAACGAATTTTCCCGCCCAAAATAACTCGCGGCTGCCGTCCATCTTTTTGAAGAAGAGAGGGGGAAAATCGGTCCCCTTTTTTTCCCTCTCGTCGCTGGAGAGAACGAAAAGGAGGGAAAAAAAAAGAGAGCGCCAATCGAGGTAATTGGCGTTCGGACCGAACAAAATTGGCTTCCTTTGGCTCGTTACGGAGAACACCAAAGAAAATAAACTGGCTCTAACAAAGCGTTTCTTGGCTGGGGTCGGACCTCAATGAAGCTATGCTGACGCATTGGGAGTAGGAAAAAAATAATGCTGAGGTGACTTCGATATTTTATTGGTATTTTATTTACTTTATACTATTTTCGCCAAATTTTTTTCGTTCCTTTCTGGTTTTTTTTTTTCCCTGCCTGTGTTGGAACTTCACTTTTTCCTTCTATTCCATTGTCGTTTCCTGCTTATTATAAACGTCAAAAAATCAGTAATGATTTGTAAATTGTCAATTTTTCTTCGTTTTGGTATTGTCTATTCTTGGCAGTCCGCTTTCAATTTTGGCTCTTGTTGTAGCTTTACTTGGGAAGTTTTTGTAATGCGCTAACGGTTTGTTAAAGATTTTTTTCTGTAAAAGTTTTAGTTGAGTTTTGATTGCAAGATATGTTGACTATTTCAAATCTTAAATAAATATCTGTACTGAAATGTGTACGAGTTTTGTTAAATATTTAAATATTTTATTATTAGTTGACTGATTAATTTGTTGCATAAATACAATTGTTATAATTGGTTTGGTTGTCGATATACTGTCATTTTGTGCACATTTTATGTTAATTAGGCAGGTACTTACAGTTTAACGTGGATTTCGAACCACAAACAAACATCCATACCACCTCCAGGATTCAAACTTGAAGCCTATAGTACCAAAAGGCTAGAGCTCTAGCCAATTGGCTGTCTGACCTTAAAATTGTTAAAATTTAATTAGAACATTATTTTATATATATTTAAACATATAATAAAGAAATATATATATAAAATTGTAAAAATACTTTCACCATTGTTTCGTCCAATGCAGATTATAATAACTAACCTAAATATCCTCAGAAATATACTGTTTTCAATAAAACTAAATATAACACCTAAATATCTTCGTTTTCTTTAAGATTTAGTATATTACAAAATATTTTTTTTCATAAGTAAATCTTATAACTTAAATTAACTTTTTAAAACTGCTTTAAACTTATATTTGCTTACAAATAATTTACAAAAACATAAAATTTTATTAAAAATTCCTGGTAATATCAATTATGTATATTTATTTTCAAGCATATTCTTCGATATATATTGCTATTTTTTCTAACAACATTTGTTCGTTTATAATTAAATAAAAACAAATTTTTAAAACACACACAGAAATATCACATTTATATTTATTATAACTGTTATAATAACAAGGATAAATATTTTTATAATATTCATCCACTTTTATCTCGTATCACACGCGCCTCGAATATCAAAAGAAAACATTTCATCGTGCATTTTATTCCTTTTCTTTCCTCGTCACACGGACACCTCGCGCCATCTATCGGCAGAGATGGGAACCGCCTACTTAGAATTCCGCTGGAGTCGTCCCAACGAGTCGAAACAATTTCGGACAGCCCTCCCACGACTTCAGGTAATCCACTTGTGTCCGAGGTCTTCCGAGGAAATGCAATTGCCAGGGGGAAAAGGGGAGGGGGGGGTCTCCGACACTTTTTCTCGTCTGCTAACCCCCTTTCGGGAATTCATGTCGACTTGTAAAGTTAACTGCCTGCTATATTAAAACAAATTCATGTTCATTTCGAAGGGTGGTCTTTTTCCTTCCTTCCCCTGGCGAGTAGGGCTGCTGTAAGAGAGGAGAGCGACACCGTTTTGGTGCTGGCTGAATTTTGTCTGAACCGGCCATTTTTTTTTTTTTCTCTTAGGTTTATTGTGCAAAAATATTAATTTAGGTTTTTATAAAACTGTTAGATTATAATTTATTAAGTTATTTTTGACAATTTAATAAATATAAATATATTTCATTTCAATTCCTTCTATTAGCTCGCACTCTCCCTATATATATCTTATTCAAATTTTCAATCGTTCATAAAATACTTTCTATTCATTCATTCACGTTCAAATACATTCTTTTTTTTTTTTTTGAACTTGTAGTGGATGACACTGGATGTTAATACAGTTTTTCAAATATTAATTCATTCATTAAACTTAATTAATCAACTTAAGTTTTTTTTTTTAGATTTAAGTTGCATATATCTACCAATAGGTGGCGCCAGATAAACTTAAAAAAATGAATGAAAATTATTTATAAAGGACTTTCTGCAATAGAGTGAAAAAAAAAGTAGGAATTGAATTTTTTTTTATATTACTTGTTTCTACTTAGGTTTATTGTACAAAAATATTAATCTGTTATAAAACTATTAGATTATAATTTATTAATTATATCTAATTATTTATTACATTATTTTTGACAATAATTAATAAATATAAATACTTTATTTATATTGTTTTATCTAAATCTTTATCATTGTTTTGCAAATAGGATATAATTTTTCAAATGTAAATTTGGCATTAATATACCTTAGAGGAAAATAAATATATTTATTGAAAATCCCTGTTAAAAAAAAGCCCTGTATTGAGTTTTATCTGTGTGTTATTGATGTCCATAGCATGCTTAATAACAAATTTAAATAGCAGAATGTAATTCCGTGCATGTGATTGCAAGAAACACTTTTAAATATTTTGCACTTCTTAAATATTTTTTTAATTTAGTTTTCTTCATACGATTTTTTTTTTTTTTTTTTTTTTTTTTTCTATTTTGACTTCAATACATTTTTATATTATGAAAATTAAATAAAAATTAGATAAACTCGTTAAATATATTAGAAATATATTGTATGGATTCAAATTTATTTGTCTTTTCATAATTAGAGAGAGAGAGATTTACATTTAATTGAATTGATTATAATTTGAATTGAGTATTATTTATAAGCTGTTAATTGATTTACAATTTAATTGAATTAAAAGAATACATTTTAATTCTCTTTTACAAACATTTAAGCAATATATGCAGCTTAACAATAAACAACGATTAAGCTTAACAATTAAACAATATATACTTTTCTTTAGGTTCAATACAACAATTTATACATTTTTAATAAAATTCTCTTTTAAACGACACTAAAAAAAACTTTTCGACGACACTAAAAAAATCAACAAATGGGAAGTCTGATTTCCTGCCAGCTCGAGTTTCCGATCGGCTGGCGTATAATGATGCAAAAATTTTAATATTTGGGTTCACCTCCATTTTACTAAACTCATAATTGAAAAAAATTAATTTAAAAATCCCTTTATTATTAATAGTTAAAAACTCCTTTATTTAACTTTCCAATTTATAGAAGAAAAAAAAAAAAGAAACGTATCATCCCGAGTGAGTATTTACCCCCATTTGAGTATTGTTTCATTCATCAGACATTTCACTAGTTTAGAATGTCCTTTTGAAAAAGAAAATTCTATGCTATTGTGATCAAAGATCCCACTTCGCATTTTTCATTCAAACGTACCACCTTTCCTATGTAACGTGAAATCACACTACATAGTAATCTATGACGACTCGAATATTGTAACACTAAACTTCCACTGCATGACTACATCCATACTTCGTTTCACACTACATCTTTATTCAATAACTTTTCCAAACCTGTTTAGCACGTGCCAGAAATCCACGACATTCAGAATTTTTTTATGCACCCGAATTCAAAATTCGAATGGAAACTTAACCTAAACGCGTAATCTTATAAATAAAAGAACCAAAACCGCCCGAAGCAATTTTCGAGTCAGCAACACTTTGTTATGTAGATGTCTAAGGAAAAAAAAGATCAAGTTGTCGCCAAAGATAGCGCTGGAGGTGATGATGTGGCAGCCCTGCATCCTAACGAGGAGAGATATCGGTACGACGTGACAGGACTGTGCTATAACTGCGATCTCTGGTGTCATATCAATGCAGATACGTCGTATCTGAAAGAGGGCATTGCAGTGTAAAAGTGTCGTTATAGTGAATTTTTTTGAGAGGGTATCTCGTATTTTTGAGATGATTCAATATGCACCTACTACTGAGTGAAGGAATTCGACTTTTCTTTTTTTTTTTTTTTTTTTTTTTTTTTTTTTTCCTCTTCAATTTGTAACAATTTTGTTGTTGTTGTTGTTGAAGAGTAAGGAAGAAGTTTTGTACTTTGATAAGAAAAAAATAAATAAATAATATTCAAACTGTTGCTTTGCGTTCTGAGAAAAATGGGAGATAGGTGTATTAGAATAAGTTTAGTGGAGTTGTTGTGGAATGTAATGTAGAAGTTCAATGTTTTGTTTTATTACTGTCAGCATAGAATTGTGTTTTTGTCATATTGAATTATAATTGCTCAAATTCGCGATGTTCAGTAGGCAGATGCCCACTAGATAAAGACCACAACTTGATTTATTCCGGCCCTCTCAAAATCTTTTGTTTTTTAAATAAAATATTGATTAACTTAACAATGGCACATAGTTTTCTTTTTAAAAGGACATTTCGTAATTTAGCAGCATATTTTTCTAATTTATATAAAATTAAACCATTGATAATCCCAGTGTTTATTTCAGGTCCTGATGGCCGAGTGGCTAGCGCTCTGTCGCTCGGTACCACAGATTTCGGGTTCCGATCCCGGCTATCATGAATGTTTTTAGTGGTTCGGAATCCACTTTAAGCCGTAGGTCCTGGTCTAATATGACCGTAGAGTGTCACAGAGTCCAATCAGACTTCTCACCCACATCATTCCCGAACTGTATAGAGGCAACTCAGCTCTAGGCACAGTGATGGTGTAGTTAGTAGTAGTAGCAGTAGCAGTAGCGTTTCTTTTAGAAAAAAAATGCAAGGTATAGTTGGGCAAGAATTTTCTCGAAGAGTTAATATTCTCGTATTTGTGCCGTATATCTTTTACACTCCAATCATTTACTGCTTGAAATTGTAAAAACCTCTTTCTTGCATTGTATAAAAAACATTTAAAGGAAAAAAAAAAAAATTTTTTTCTTGATATTATTATATCTATAATTTTTTATCAATATCTAAATAAATCGAACTTATACGTGAGCTAACAATAATGGATTACACGGATCGGCATTTTTTTGTATTACTGTCATAATTCAAAAGAATTAGTAATTATTTTTTTTTTTTAAATGGCATAGTTAAATAAGCAAAGGGTTTTTGACTACAAATAATAAAGACATTTTTAAATTAATTTTTTTAATTATGAGTTTGGTAAAGTGAATTTGAACCCAGATATTAAAATTTTGCATTGTTATACGCTAGCCAATCGGAAATTTGAGCTGGCAGGAAATCAGATTTCCGATTGGTAGATTTTAGTGTCGTAGAAATTCACTTTGATAAAGATTGCAATGCAAGCTTTGAAAAATACTATCCTTTTGCCTCACTTAAGATTTTTTTCTCAAGTCTCTAATTGCACCAGAATATTTTTAATATTTTTCGCTCGGTGCCACAGGTTTCGGGGTTGAATCGCTGGCGATGCTATGAATGTTTGTTATGGTTCGACCGATCTAATATGACTATTGAGCGTTAGGCATAGGGCCGACTACCTTACTCTGTAAAAAAAAAAAAAAAAAAAAAAAACATCTCCTATCTCAAAATCTACCAGTATGCTGACAGCCTAGGCCTACCACGCGGCTTTTGCGCTAGTGATGATGATGTTAGCACTTAATTATGCAATAGTCTCAATGGTCTTTTTTTTTGCATTTGAATTCTGATGATGTGGTTGAATTATCCTTAAAAGTACATCCTCTGGAACCAATGGCCAATTGAATAGCGCTCTGGCCTTTGGTACCACAGCTTTCAGGTTTGAATCTTGGCGGTGAATGTATATATGTTTGTGAGTTGGTTCGGAATCCACGTTAAACTGTAGGTCCCAGTCTCATATAATCGTAGAGCGTCACAGAACCCAATCAGACTTCTTCTCACCCACATCATTCCCAAACTGGGCACAGTGGTGGCTTTAGGCACAGTGGTGTGGTGTAGCAGTAGTAATGGTCCGAAATCCACGTTAAACTATAGGTCCAGGTCTAATAGTCCAAAGTGTGCAAAAAATGACCGTAGTGCGACAAACCAAACCAAATGTGGAACTGGTGTGCCTGTTTTCCTTCCTTTCTAAATTGAAAAATTATAACTCTCAAATGCATTAATGATTCGTAATTTTGGCATTTAATTTTAAAAAATAACAACATACATTCAACTGCATTCTTTTAACTATAAATTCAAAGTCAACAAGGGTAATACTCAATAATTAAGATTTGCCAACATGTACACATTTTTGCACGGTACCTACCTAATGCAGCACGGCAGTCTATCTAATCTGTGTGGCTTCGTTTGAAAGGCCATTTAAAATATAAATCAAAAGGCAGTGAGGGTGTGATTATGGCGGCGTCGCAAATTATTGCCTCTTCCCGAAACAAATTAGATGGTGTCGTATTTTATCATTATAGTCCTGCTAAGTGTCTTAATGTAGGGGAGCGCGCTTAATGTACTAATTCCGTGGAAGAACGCACGTTTCGGATGGGGATATTTGCTGCTGCTATGCCATAATTTAGGTATCTGATGCTGTAAAATACAGATTGTTGCCATTTAGGAATTTTTACTAAATCGTGCCAAAAATAAAGATTATGTTTGTTATTGTAAATGAATAATTTGAGTAGATATATTGAAATCATATCTTTTTATTTAAAAATCATAAATAACTTTGAATTTTAGCCATATAGTCTGTAATAAATGAACATATGTATTGTATAACATTGCATGTAGTAAAAGCTGTTTGTCGATTTACAGAAAAATTAAAACAGCACACAAAAATTATAATTCTAGAAATTGGAAAATCGTACCATTGGAAAAATCCAGCCATTGATTTGCTTAATGAGACATTTTGATTTTCACTGTAATCTATTAAGTCTTATTTTTTTCTCCCTGCCGTATACTTCTAAAGTTTGAAGGATTTAAATGGACTGCAAGTTTCGTTTTGGTTTGTCGCTCTACAGTTATTTTTTGCACTCTTTAGACTAATTATACCGGGACTTACAGCTTAAAGTGGATTTCGAACAGCTAACAAACACCCATGCTACCGCTAGGATTCGAATCTGAAGCTTGTCGTACCAACTGTACGACCGTCAGTACGCTAACCAATTGGCTAATAGGCCGCGTTTCATTTTGAAAACAGATCTCAAGTAATCGTTTATCGATATATTATTGAACTTTCATATAGCATGCAACTTGAAGTATTTCTGTATTGAATTATAACAGAAATAACATGTTGTTTATTGTAGTTCCAAAAACATTGTGAGAAAATTTCATACATTGAACCACAAAAAAAAAAAAAAAAAAATGAAAACTTTTCAATTTTCCTCAAAAATGAAAAAAATTTTTTTTTTCTAAATTATTTTCTTCTTTCTATTCAGATTTTAAATCAACTAGAAGTTTTGTTTTGAAAACAAGATCTCCTGAAGCAGTATATTAATGAACTTGTATGTTATATAAAACTTGTAACATTTCTCGATTGAATTATAATCGAATGTATTGTTTATTGCAGTTCCAAAAACATTGTGAGAAAATTTCATACATTGTACCAGAAAAATAAAAATATTTCAAGTTGCCTTAAAAAATGAAATTTTTCTTTTCTAAATTCGAATATTGTTATTCGTTTTTCAGACTATAGGGCTTCTGTTTTGCTTTTTATTTCTTCGACATTCAATTTTCGATGCAATGTCTATAGTAAAGCTCATTTAACGCATTAATTATTACTTTAAACAATGCCATTGTTGTGGTGTTAAAATATTTCCCAAACATCCATTTTGAAAAACATTTTAGAACCCTTTAAACAGATTTTAAAATTTCGAACCTCAGTTTTATCTCCAGTTATGAAATATAGATCTCGTGAGGAAAAATAAAAAAAACAAAGACTTTTGATTCATATCTCACTCTGTAGTAAACCCATAAAGAAAAAGTGTAAAAACAGGTTATGTTTCAACAATTGTTGCAATTCCCATACTTTTTTTTTTTTCTAAAAAAATAAAAGACAGGAGACAAAAAAATACATCCAATCTCGTGGTAAACTGAACACAAAGTAGTTTCTTCTCTTCGGTTTTAAATAAAGGGAGTGTTTTCCTGTCTGAGCACCCCCGGTATCATCTATCATTCACGTGTGATGGATGGAATCTAACGAGCCAAACGATCTCGAAATTATAGTCTGCGAGGACAACAAAAAAAATAGCATTTCGAATATCGGGGTGAAAATGAACCCCGATTGATGCTTCAGGGATTGATGAATCAAACGACATTGTTTTTCGAGATGGCGTGATACTATACTGGAAATCCGGGATAAAAACTAAATGTTGTAGGTGGTATTTATTGTTCGCCGCTTTGTATGAAGCATAGTTTAGTAAAAGCATTTGCATATATTGTCTTGTTTAGATGTCTGAGGCTTGCGATATGTTTTTATGAAGTGTATTTCGATTGTTGGAGACAAGATAGCTTGTTTTTGGAAATGTTCTTAATTCTGTTGATGTTTCCACTTCCAAAAGGCATAATATTATTATGATATAGTTCTCATTATTACTTAAATTTGTTAATAAGACCATTTTGCCCGTTTTATAAACATTTAACAAGTAGAAAACAAATTTTTTAAATTGGCGTTTGTTGTTATAGGGAATTGAGCTTTGAAGTTAAAATATATCGTTTTTGGTCGATATTGTAAATTCATATCTTCAGAGAATATATTAAACTTGTGTTGAAGGTACATATATATAAGGCATTATTAAACTTACCGTAAAAAATGGATAATTTTTATAAATGTAGTGTTTAAATTTCTCGTAATTATCTCGTATTGCTTTCAATCCTATCTTATTATCCTTTACTTGATCTTGATAGGATACATGATCTTTTATTATAAATTAATGAAGAATATTGTTGTTGTTTGTGTAGTATGAAAACGAATTGAAAATAATCTTCAAACTTACATTGAAGGTGTTATGTAAGGCATTATTAAACTTACCGTAAGAGAATGGATAATTTTTATAAAGGTATTGCTTAAATTTCTCGTATTGCTTTCAATCCTACCTCATCTACATAATCCTTTATTATTATTAATTGATGGTAAATATTGTTGTAGTTTGTGTAGTATGGAAACCAATGACAACCAAACATCTGTTTTTATAATTAATAGAAGACTGATACACAAGGAACTACCATCAATGTTCTCTACTTCATTCTTTTTACGGAAAGACAATCTCTCGTTTGTAGAAAAAAATTGTTGTAGTAGTATATTGACTTCAATAACAAAATGTGGGCATATGCAGTTTAAATGCTATTTTTTAATTCAAAGAAACAGAATATTGATTAATTAATCGATTGTCAACTTGAGAAACAGTTCCATTTATTGAGTCTTTGAATATTATTTATCCATTTTCAATCATTCAGTTTTGCTCTGAATTTACCCTTCTAAACTCGTATTACAAAACGAAATTTTCGAAAAGCTTAATTTTGTTCAACAAGAAATTTTTTGAGAACTTTAAATTTCATTAATTTATCTTCGTACACAACTGAAAATAGTGTTCCTTAATTTTGTGTAGCTTCCCTTCCAATTACAATCAAGCGAGTTTTATCAATAATCGAAGTGAAATCCACTGTGGGGGGGAAGAAAAAATAGCTAAATATTACCCACGTCTACTGCGGGAGCAAATCAAGATGAATGGCTACCAGATATTTCTTGTCGAGTTGAGTAGCCCAATTTTCCTGGTGGTGATGCGGAATTCCACTAGATTGTGATGGATGCTTCGTTTCCAAAATTTCTTCTCACTCAACGTAATATTTTAGCGAAAGGAGTAGATCTCCAAATTGGACGAATGCCGTGTCCGTCACTGTAGTAAGTAATATGACATTTTCCTGTTTTCGATGCCATCACAAAGTACATTAGCCAGTCTTAAGAAATTTTGTTGATACTTGTCATGAACATTTGGTCATCTTATGTTAACTTTCAAGCAATAATGTTTAAAAATGTACAAAAATTGTATTATTACACCTAATAGGTATTAGCTATAAAATATTTATTACGTAAACTTCACTATTTTCAGAACCTTTAAAATAAACTATATCAATTTTGATGGAATAGATTTAAATTTCAAAACGTTCATTAGCTAAGTACATGGTGAACGTTAAGCACTATTGTACAAAAGTCGCAATATTACTACTGTAGGCATTGGCTATAAAATATATATTACGTAAACTTCACATTGTGAAGTAATTAATTGTAAATCTACCTTCAGTATTTTCAGAACCATTAAAATAAACTAGAACAATTTTGATGGTATAGGTTTAGATTTCACAAAAAGTTCATTAACAAAGTGCACATCAATTTCAACCAATAATGCTTGAAGATGCACAAAAGTCTCATTATTACTGTAGGCATTGGCTATACAATATTTATTACGTAAACTTCCCATTGTAAAACAATTCATCGTAATGCACTATTTTCAGAATCATTAAAATTAACTGTATCTATTTTGATGGCATAGATTAAAATTTCACAAAGTGCATTAGCAAAGTATATGTCGCATTAATACTAATGTAGCCATTGGCTGTAAAATATTTAATACGTAAACTTCACATTGTAAAATAATTAATTGTAAGTCTTCCTTCACTATTTTCAAAACCATTAAAATAAACTTCGTTAAATCTAAACCTTTGCCATCAAAATTGATATAGCTTATTTAAAGGTTCTGAAAATAGTGAAAGAAAACTTACGATTAATTGTTTTACAAATGTGAAGTTGACGTAATAAATTTTTTATAGCCATACGCCTGCAGTTGTAATAACGGACTTTTGCACATCTTTAAGCGTTATTGCTTGGCATTCGACATGAACTTTGTGAAATCTAAACCTATGCCATCAAAATTGATAAAGTTCATTAGCAAAGTGCATGTCGAATTTCAAGCAAAAGTCCATTATTACTACTGTAGGCATTGGCTATAAAATATTTATTACTTTAAACATCACTAAACCTCATCCACACTTATATTTAATATTAATTTTTTAAAAAAAAGAAAGAAACTTCGCATGTTAAATGAGTTAATCGTAAGTGTTTCTTCACCATTATATAATTTTAAAACCTCTCCATTCTGACAGAAAACCTGGGGAAGGAAAAGTTTCATAACTGAATTTATGTTGGCTCGATCCATTAACGAAAAGGTAGGGGGGGAAGAGTTAAACTTCCAGTGTATGGACTGTCAAAGTTCTGAGGCGCAAACATCGAAATTGGCTTTTAATGAGTAATATTCATCACTTCGGTAATATTAATTAGCGAAAACGTTCCACTGCGACTAGCAAAATGGCGGCCGTTTTGCTGGCAATAAACTTGATGGCTTTTTCGCGATCAACTGGAATGGGTGTTCCCCTACTCTTTGGAGGATTTGCACCACCCCCGTCGCACCCTTCTTGAGGCAGGCAAAAACGAATAAAATTGCCTTCCACCGGGTACTTAACTAAATGCTTTATAAGCACTAATGGCGATATCAATATTGCCCAAGAGCGTTTATGTCAAAAAATTGTCGATCGCCCTGTATGGAAATGTGTCACTTCCAGCTAAATGGGTCGGCTGTTTTCGTTTAACTGGTTTTTGCTTCGTGTAAGCCTGGATTAGGCAATGTGCTTAAAGAATATTGGGTTGGAGTCCTGGCAAGGAGGCTTGTTCATTTGCCGAGTTCTTGATTAGAAATAGGATCATGCAGAGCAGCAGAAAAAAAAAACACTCTTAATGTGTCTTGACTACTTATGATGCATGTTATGCATTACCTATTTATTGCTCATATCCTTAAAGTAACTCTTTCTTTTTTTTTATGATGATGGTATGTCTTAAATATTTAATTAGAAAGATATATAACTGCTAAAGCGCAATGCTTTGAGGATTAGTTTGCATTTAACAATTTAATTAGTTATAAATTAATTAATTTATAACACTTAGCATTATTAGATTAGAGCTTAATGTAAACCAGTTGAAAAGGTTATATAAAGCATATGTGTTTTCATAGAAATGGATTCGTTGGCTAGATAAGCAGTTGTAACTATTGATAATAGTTTCGAATATTAATAAAGCATCTGTGATTGACAAACCACGCCGGTTTCACACGTTTCACTATATCTGAGTTTGCAAATACCTTTTCCACATATTGCAGTTAATAGTGAATATTTTATAAACCTCAGCTGAGCTCTAAAAGAAATTCCGTTATACAAATAAAATGGATCTCAAGTAAATCTGCGTTTATGTTTTGTTGTCTGTTGTTTCTTAAAATGAAATTATTATTTTTATTGCAAAAAAGCACTTGATTTTACATTGGAGCATAAAGATGGAATACAAAACATTAACTCATAATAATAAATAACTACGTCAAAACTGTTACTACAAAAAGATAAAAAGAAAATTAGTCGCCGGATGCCAATTGCATCAACTTTCTAGTCCCTGCAATTATTGCATCAACTTTTTATAAGTTTTCTTCATTCAATGAAGAACAACTTAGCAAATGATCTTTGTCCATCTCAGAGTTCTGGTTGCACAAACTGCACAAAGGACTGTTTATATATATATATATATATATATATATATATATATATATATATATATATATATATATATATATATATATATATATATATATATATATATATATATATATACTATACCAATACCAATGATGTTTAGCAAGACAATCATGTTCAGTCTCCAGGCGGAAGGCCACTACTGCGATGGATCTAGGGAAATCGAGTCCCTCCACTTCTTTTCTTAGTTTTTTCTAATAATTTTATGTCATAATGTCGCCACAGTTGCAATCTTGCAAGAACTGTTATACTTGCCCTTCTGGATAATACTAAATGAGTAACATAAAGTATGTTACAGACCGAGCAACATTACCCACCAAATGAAAAATTATTAAATTTATGTGTTTTGTAAATATATTTCATAGATGGTAATTGATTTAACGTCTAAACTTATATTTTGTTACTGAACTGAAAATTGTGTTTATATATACTGAAAAAAAAAAAACACAAATTTTTTTTCAAGTTGTTGATGAAGTACCGTAAGAGGAATGCAATTCATTTGCTTTGAGCTTAAATATATTTTTACTACGAAAAACTTCAATTTTTAGCAAACAACAGCGGCCGTGTCGTAATGAAAATAAATTTAAATTATTTCCCAACTCCAGCGAAACATGAATTAACTTTTGAAAAATTACCTTTTCCTCCCTTGGCTCTTATTAATTAATGGAATAGAATCACGCGGCCTTTTTTTTTTTTATTATTATTAGTGTTTTATTTCTTTCTAACTATAACTGTACTTCCAAGACTCTAATTGTAATTACCTTATGGAACTGGGATTGCAGCTGCAGTTACAGTTAGAAGCCGCACGCGAGAGCTATTTTTCACCAAAAGGAAGAAACAAAGAAAAAAAAAGTCGTCCCTCTGTTGCTTTTGCAATTAATGTTCATGCACTCCAGTTACTGATTAGGCTTAAAACACCATCGGAACCATCCCCTCCCCCTTATATACCGAATCCATTACGGTAAATATCGTTTGCAGGCAAACGAGTGGGTGGTGAAGGGGGGTGGAGGGCCGAAAAAAAATCCATATCCCAGTCTCTCATGTTATCTTTTATTATTTACCGTCCCATTTCTAAATTGTTCCATTTCTTTCTGAGTCCGTTAGAAAGAAAAGAGAGGGACCTGTAGGAGTCCATTAAAAATTAAAAATCTCGCGTAAAATCATATATGGGGGCGGGCGGGGGTGGATATTCTTCCATCTTAACGTAATTTGCCCTCCCCCCCGTTGTGTACGGGGATGGTGGAAGAAAAGAAAGAGAAGAGAGTGCATTTCTAAGCGCGCAACAAATCATGTTAGTGTCAGCGGGCGGCGAGCGTTGTAAATCCCAAAAATCCATTATCTAATTTCATTAATTTCGTCGGCAGCCATCCAGCTAATAGGTTTGTAACACTTAATGGGTTTTCATCGATTTATCGGCGCCTTCCCACTGGCTTTTCCTGCACGCCACCCCTCCATCGCGCAGGAAAAGCTGGAAGAGGAAAGTCCAACTTCGTGTTGTTGCAACAGCGTTTGGTTAATATGCTGGGTTTTTGTTTCTCAAATTATCTGCATTATGTGCCTGATTGTATACAAATATTGTTATACAGTTTAATCGTGTTTCTAATTTGCATTTTTTTGTAATGGTATTTTGTATCATTTATATATTCCAAATTAAATAAAAAGGATTTTAAATAAAAAATTAATTATAAGAGTAATTTTTATACCCCATTTTAAAGAGTAATTTTTTCTCCTTTCATTCCAATGCTTTTGTTTATACATTAATATATTTTGCAACGAATAAAATCAATTTATTTTAGTAATTAAATAAAATTCAAATTTAAGAAATTCTGATTTACATCAATTGTACATCTTTTAAGAATTTTAAAATATTTCTTTAATTAATTAAAACTTATCCGTTAAAATAGTTAATAAAAATGGAAAAAAGTATCAGCAACAAAGAAATTATTATTAATCAAAATTATATTTATATAAAATTAAAGCAAAATTGGGAAAATGTTTTGTATAACGGGTCCATTTTTTACATATATTTAAAATTTAACTTCTGAAATTCTCTTCAAATTTGTTTCTGAAAAGTTCTATAGGAGGAATATATAATAGTATGTTAATTTTTACCCATCATAAATTTCTTTTATATTATGTAAAAAATAAAACATACATTTGGAATATAATTTGGACATTGGAACATATTTGGTGTATAATAAATATGATACTATATTATTGTATAGTATACTATAATTGGCAATAGCGTTGTAAATTGATAAAGTTTGATATTAATCGAAAATAACAGGAATACTATATTGCTTTAAAAATATCATCACTAACTAATTTATGTAAATATTCTGAAATGAGCTATTATAAAAAGATCGACATTAAATTAGATATTCGCATTTTTCTTCTTTATTAATGAATATAAATTCTTACGGGCCATATAATTTTACACATATTTTTTACATTAAGATTTACGATCCAACCTGTAATACAGCCCAAAATCACGATGCCCGCTAGAAACTTCAAATCGAGACATGCGCACTCACGCAGTCTTTCCTCTCCCATTCACCTCATCAGCAAAGATGTAAAAGAGTGGGAGGAGGAGAGAGAATCCGGTCTCTCTTTATCTAGGTTTATATTCTGTTTTCTGGAAAAGGAGGGGATGAATATCCGGGGAAAACTAGAGATCTTCCCAATTTTTGATCCCGGCCAATTGTTCTCTGGGTGCACCGGAATCAAAACAATGAGGTGCCGGGCCTTCTTCGACATAGTGCGCGTTCGTCGACATGTGTGTGAATTGGCGTAATGTCATCAGAGGCAGTGATGAATTAAATGCGACGTTGATTAGTTTTATGGATTGGTGTGTTGTTTGTGTAGGGCGTAATGGGGTCTTGAACCGAAATCACTTAGGAGGCGAGAACCATCAGGAGGTGTTTTTGCTTCGTCGGTAAAGATCGTTTTGCTTAAAGCAAAATGGTATTTATGGTTATGGTGCAGCAATTTTTTGTGTTCAAAGTCTCTTGAAAGGAAATTTGTACGTGTACGGTCTTAGAAATATATATTATAAATTATTTTTATTGAAATAAATGTATTAATAGTCGTGAAATTTTTTCCTATAATTGAGAATATGTATTATAATGAAACTTTTCAAAAATAAATATTACAATTATTTGAAAGGAAACATTTCAAACAATAAAATTTTATTGAAGTTTTTCAAAAATTTTGCTGGCGTTCTGTAAGGCTTTTATAACAAATGATTTTAAAATCTTGAACTATTTGATCAGGGATACAGTAGTAAACATAACTTCAAATTTTAAATCTTCCATATCTATTTCGGTTGTCAAAGAACCTTAATTATCCTCAAGTACCACATTTGACGTTCGTCAAATCGAACTATTGTCTCGTTTTAATGCTTCACTCATATAGTATTTATATTGGCAAGAAAGTACGCCATGATTTTTGCCATGTACTTAAATGGTATGTGAAGCATTGTAACAAATAATTTTTAAAATCTTCAACTATTTGATGAGGGATACAATAGTAAACTTATACAAGATTGAAGCTATCTATTTCGTTTGTTAAAGCATAATATCATATAGGGTATACTATAAACAAAGAAATTATCTATTTTAATGGAAAAAGTTTGACATCCGAACCTTAAACGTCTTCAAATAACAATATACCAATAATGTGTTATACCACAAATGACGTTGGTCAAATCGAACTACTGTCTCGTTTTAATACCTCATTTGTATACTATTATGTTGGCAAGAAAAGTACGTTCGGTTTTGCCATGTATTTAAATGGTAAAAACAGAAATTACTTTTTGACAACCCAATACTTTCATGACTAGTCATGTAAATTTATACATAAGAATCGAATCACTCTTTGCTTTGAGTATACTGTAAATAAAATTGGGTTTCTGGTGCTTTAACTTCATTGCTAGTGTATCTTAAGGTGCTCTAAACTATTTTGATCATGATAGATTTGCAGTTACGCTCGCCATTCTAAGTCTGCCTAACCATCTAGATCGGTTGTTTGGTACGAGAAATAACACCAACATATATAATGTATTGGTATAATTTGATTGCCAAATTACAGAACTAAATGTCGACAGAGAAAAACAGCTACTACCCTCACAAGATTAAGGATGAAGCACCAGAAAAATATGAATTTCTGCTGATGACGTTAAAAAATACCGAAAATATGACAGCTGCCCTGCTGTTGTAGCCTCCATACATTATGTGGACTATCCCTCGGAAGGATTTATACTAAGAGCAGGTAACCAATATAGCCAATATTATACGGGAACACCACGATGTTTGATTTTCTTGTATTCTTCAGGGATACGACAATTACATAATTTGACTCCCATCAAATCTAAATTATTGTAACTCGTTTAGTGCCTGACTTATATACTGTACTCATATACTCATCATCAGCCATGAGCAAATTTAGCTGGTACACAATTCGAATGTCTAGCACACATCGAATTGTGTACCAGTTAAATTTGTTCATCGCTGATGATGAGTACAGTTCGGCATTGACCAAACCAAATTATTGAAATCCAATTAATGTTTGTTGTTATATTATGTTCATGTCTTCTGTTTCACACGTGCCACTTACGATCGACCACTAATGTATTGTATTTGTTTTGCAGGTTATTCGGTAACAGCGGAGCGTGTAGTGCCTGTGGCCAGATGATCCCAGCCAGCGAGTTCGTAATGCGGGCACAGGGCAACGTCTACCATCTCAAGTGTTTCACGTGCGTCAAATGCCACAACCAGCTGGTGCCGGGTGACCGCTACAACCTGATGAACGGCAGCGTGCTCTGCGAACAGGACTGTATCAAAATGCTCAAGGGGACCGTCAACCCCGCAGGGGTCAGGAAGACCAAGATGAGGGTCAACTCAGCCATCAAAGTCTAACCACTCTTCCGGCTCAACAACACCCCCATCCCTCCTCTCTCCCCCCGATGCCAAAATGTATACCTTGTACTTATATACTGACATAAAAAAAATAAATAAATAAAAAGCCGTTTTATGGACTTGGTCAAGCGATGTCGCATCCAAGACCACCCCCTCCAGCAAGTCCGACATGGGAGGGGACAACCACAAGAGAGACCTCATAGTTGGAAGTTTAGTTGATTATCACTTGTTGCACATTTTTTCAACCTCCCTCCCTCGCCCCCAAAATTTGTTTTTCACTCCTGGCCCCCCTCTCCTATTCAAGCATTGGTTAAACAACATTCAAGTGTGAGACAACAATTAAAACCGCAACACAAAGAGCCACCACATCATACTATCAAGTATGACATTAAAAAAAAATCAAATCCGAATTCATTGCTCCATTTTGTGTATGTGGAGCCGGTAAGACTTGGACCATATCCACCTTCTCTTTTTATGACTCTCTCCGGTGGATGAACTGACCATGCACAATCTGTATAATAGGAAGAAGAAAACAAAAAAAATAGATTTAAACTTCAGCAATAAAAGTGGATGGAACCAAATCTCCATCATCTTGAAGAAGTGACAATAAACAAAAACTCTTTATAACTTAAAGCGCTCTTCACTTGCGGATTGAACTGATGAACTCTTGCTTGAAACTGATGAAAACAATGCATTTTTTTTTTCTGTTCTGTTCTTTATTTTCTGTCTGTTGATACGCCTATTCAGGTTACTGTACATATGCAAAATCACATTCGACATGTACTGTAAAGAATTTTCTCATTACGTTTGTGTCTCGACTCATTCATTTGCCTTGTCTTTGTTTCTATTGGAGATATTTAATTAAAAGTGGTGAATCAAAAGGTGTTGTCGTAATTAAGGGGAGAACGCTCCTTTTACCCAAAATGAATCGCCTTGTGTTGATGCTTAATAGAGTTCAGGGGATTTACCGGTTGGGAGATTTTCATTAATTATGAATTAGTTGATGGTGAATGGGTAGGTGGTATTTCTTAATCTTTTTGTAGTTGTTTAAAAATTATTTGCGCTTAAAAATTATTTGCTCCACGTTATACTTGCAGCAATGTCTGTTTATGGAGAAAATGGGCGATTTATGCGAATATTTAATCCGTGTAATTCATAATGTTTTAGTAATGGCATACTATAATTATTGCGTTCGTTATTAACAAAAATGCAGTAGGGAAAGTTTTTAAAATTAATTATAATCAATAATTGCTTAAATTAAAGACACTACTGTTAAAAATATTCTTGTCATTTATTAAAATTTAAAAGGAAAAATTTATCACATGAAATATATTTTCTTTTATTCAAAACTAAATTGCAAAAATACATAACCCATAAATAGGATAAGATAAGTAATTTTTTAAAAATTCAGTATTATTCATTGAATTAAAATCTGTAAAATTACCAAAACAGGATATAAATATCTATATCGCATAAAATATACATTACGTGTTTTTCTAATTTTCAAATCAAGCTAAGAAACTACAATTATGAAAGGCAGAAAAAAGTTTATTTTTCTTAAGAGTCAATTTGATGTTAGTCAATTTTGAGGTCGTGAAATACACTAATCACAATTTCTTTAATAATATTTGATAATAAAATGTATGAATTGCCTGTTATAAAATACATAATATTGATAAATACACAGATTTATTTAGCAAAATCACATTATTTTTTTTATAGTTGCGTAAAGATTAAAATATTTATAAAATTTCAAAATGTGAAAAAACTTGTTCAAAACTTGTAAAATGTAAATATAAAAGGATTAATTGACAGTTATTTTAATTAGTATTCTTCATCTTTTATTTAAAAATTATAATTTAATCAGAAATATTTTTTCAATTTATTTTCACTGATATAATAATGTTATTTTGAAGTAATATCATTCAAATTTGCAATTAATCAAATTTAATATTAAGAGGTATTTAATAATCCATTGCATATTTATCGTTTAAACTTCATAATTTTTAAAAATAAGTGCCATTAATTGCTTCCCTCGTTTTGTAAAACAATTGACAAATATTTAACGTTATGATGTAAAAACCAGAAGAAAACAAATCAATAATTCATATATTGTAAGTATTGTATATAAAAACCACAAGTATAAATTAGGAAAAATTATTTTTTTTAAAAAGTAGAAAATAATGAATATATTGGAAAAGACAATTTACAAAAATATATGTACGTTATATTGCTTCCCTCATTTTTAAAATGATTGACAAATATTTAATGATACGGTGTAAAACCGGAAGAAAAATAAAACAAAAGCAATTCATGTATTGCTGTGAACTGAATATAAAAACCACAGAATAAATTAAGAAATTTTCAATAAATTTGTTTTCATTTTTTAAAGGCATTTTATAAAAATATATGTATCTTTGCTTCCTTCATTTTGTAAAACGATTGACAAATATTTAACGTTACGACGTAAAATAAATCAAAAGCAATTCATTTATTGTAAGAAATGAATATGAAAACCACAGTATAAATTAGGGAAATTATTTTTTAAAAGAAGAAAACAAATATATCGGAAAAGGCATTTTTACAAAAATATATGTTTAGATTATATTGCTTCCTCATTTAGTGAAACGATTGACAAATATTTAATATTACGATGTAAAACAAGAAGAAAGCAAATCACGTGTTGTAAGAACTAAATATAGAAAAAAAAAACCGCAGCATACATTATAAAAATAATTTTTTAAGGAAGATGAAAACAATATGTATTGTAAGAACTGGGAACATAAATATAGTATAAATTAGGAAAATTATTTTTTAAAAAAGAAAACATTTTGCAAAAATAAATGTATACATTATATTGCTTCCTTCATTTTGTAAAACGATTGGCAAACATTTAATGTTACTGCATAAAACCGCAAGAAAAGAAATCCAAAGCGATTTATGTATTGTAACAATTGAATGTAGAAGCCGCAGTATAAGTTATTTTTAAAAAGACAAAAACAATATATATATTGGAAAAGACATAACGTATACATATATTTTTGTAAAGATTTTTGAAAATTTTACATAAATGCGGTCAACATATGAACCAATTAAAGAGCTGAAAAAAATTTGAATTTAAATAAAAATGCATATCTATTTCATTTATGCATATACTTTTCTTAGAAAAAAAGAAAACAATAAATATATTGAAAAATACATTTTACAAAAATACTTAATATTGTTTCCCTCATTTTGTAAAACGATTCGCATTGAATGTTATGGTGTAAAAACCAAAAATAAAACAAATTAAAAATAATCCATGTATTGTAAGAACTGTAAATAAATAACACTATATAAATTAGGAAAATTATTTTTAAAAAGAGGAAAACAACAAATATATTGGAAACGACATTTTACAAAAATATATGCATGCATTATATATTGCTTCTTTCATTTTGTGAAACGATTGACAAATATTTAATGTTACGGCGTAAAAACAAATCAAAAGCAATTCATGTCTTGTAAGAACTGAATATAAATACCATAGTATAAATTAGAAAAAATATTTTTTAAAAGATGAAAACAAATATAATGGAAAAGACGTTCTCCAAAAAAATAATATATACATTATATTTCCTTCATTTTGTAAAACGATTGACAAATATTTACTGTTACGATGTTAAAACAAAAAACAATAAAACCGAACAGACAATAAACAAAACCGAAAATACGTTTTACAAAAAATATCTATATATACATTATATCGGCTTCTAATATTTTTGAAAATTTTTAAAAATATTATCAGCATATGAATTATTTAAAAAACTGGAAAAAAAATTAGTTATCCATTTGTATTAAAGAGATTCAATTTCATTTATGTGTATGATTCTACTACATTTTTCCGTATTGCTTAATATTTGATTACATATTTTTTTTCATAAAAGATTTTAAAAAGTTTATGTTCATTGACCACATAATGGATAAATAATATAAAAAACATTTATCTCATATTATATTTAAAATATCATAAAATCAGATTATATTAGAGTGTTATTCACTTATGATTATTTGTATTAATACAAGGCGGGGGGGGGAATGGTAAAATATCTTATAACTTTTTGATAGCAACAAAAATCAATTTTCGTTTACAGATGTTAAATCACTTAAAATGACCGACTTATGAATTATTAACACAAAGCATTGTCACTTTGTGGTTAAAAGAACATCTTAAAAAACATAATGCTGTTCATAATATCGAATAAAAAATTACGCAATATAAATGTAGAGACAATTTCAAGATAGCTCTCAGCAATTTTCACTAATAAAATTTATATACAAGCAGTATTTACCTATTAACCGCGTGTCAACGATTGATCGCTGCTATTGCCATTGGCAAATGTCAATTGGAAATGTGTACTAAAAAAATGTTCAATCATCAAATGTTAATCTATATATGCATTAAATCGGCATAATGTTCAATATGTACATTAATATTCAATCATCAAATGTTAAA
Organism: Caerostris extrusa; assembly: GCA_021605095.1. Classification (NCBI taxonomy): domain Eukaryota; kingdom Metazoa; phylum Arthropoda; class Arachnida; order Araneae; family Araneidae; genus Caerostris; species Caerostris extrusa. The sequence continues at coordinate 148,317 of BPLR01014205.1, forward strand.
AAAAATGTTCAATCTTCGTTTTGTAAAACGATTGGCACGTTATTAACGTTTCTACATTCAATTGTTACAATACATAAATCGCTTTGGATTTCTTTTCTTGCGATTTTATGCAGTAACATTAAATATTTGCCAATCGTTTTACAAAACGAAGATTGAACATTTCTTTTAACATTTGATGATTGAACATTAATGTACATATTGTTGTGCCAATCGTTTATATTATCAGTGATCAATCGTGGATGTTAATACGCTCTGAGGTTATTACCAGCCATCAATTGCTGGCATACGATTAATATGTAAGTACCAAAAAAAAAAAAAAAAAAAACTTTCCATTTAGCTTTGGAGGAGAATTAAATTGTTTTTGGTTTATTTACATAAAAAGCATTTCCACCATCACTGAAGAACTAAGAATTGCCTATCAATCGATCATATGTCTCCAAATAGTAAATAAGTTCCTAGTTCCATAAGTAACTATGAACAATGGAATCACGTAACACTAGTTCACTTATTTTGCCACCGCATAACAATCTGAACAATGCCGTTGTATGTATGAGCTTTCCAAACTCTTCTATCCTGCAGACCACTGTCCCGTACGTAGACTATGTAACTCCTACCAATAAGAAAGGAGAAAATGCAGAATCAGTGGACCTCCTAAACGGCAAACAGCCCACCAGCAGGTGATGGGGAAGACAGTGCAGTGAGCACATCGCAATTGTGCGCATTTACCTGCTTGCTAACCGCAAGCATGTGTGTATCGTATCAGAATACTCGCGATAGATACACTGACTATCAATACCAAACAGTTTTACACAAATTGTCACATTCACCATCGAGTCATCTCGTTTCTGAAAGCAGCTACTGCAACCATGCCACCAGCGGATTCGAACCTCTGTCGTTCTGCACGCTAGCTACTACTGTTGTAAGTGGGCTGATTTAGGATAAGCAAGTACTAAAGGTCCATCCTTAATTGAGAAACCACTTGTCTAGGGTATTGCAGCACAGAGAAAGACGATTCAAGTCATCTCCAATTCATCCAGCGACCCCGTGGCCAATTGGCTAGCTCTCTGACCTTGATACCTCAGGCTTCATGTTCACATGTGGTGGGGTGGCAGGGATGTTTGTTAGTGGCTCACAATCCACTTTAAACTGTAGGTCCCGGACTAAATAGCCCAAAGTGTGCAAAAAAAAAGAAAAAAATGTCCGTAGAGTGACAAACCAAAAAAAAAAAAAAAAACTGGCTATAAGAGGATTTTAGGGTAACTGCCGCACATATTGCGTGTTATAATATAGGATCCAGAAACATCTCCCTAACATCGTGACTATTAATGTGAGATGGTTTTACATCCGTCAAAATATCAACGGGTCTCTCGTTACTGAAAACAGTGACTGCAACGAGAGACGAATTCGAATCTGAGCTGAATGGTAGCTCGAGTTGGGTAATTGTATTATTTAGATGAGGATTTAGATACAAATACCGTAATTTAGGCAAATGGAAATAAATCAGACTATAAAGCAAATACAAAAATATAAACAAATCCGTAAAGCCCCACAAATATATCAAACTTTTTAAAAATCAAAATAATTATCCATTATATTTACTATTATATTGCCGTTATATTAGTTTTGAAAAATTTATGATACATAAAAAAAAAAAAAAAAAAAACACCTAAAAATGGATACAATACGATTTATTTATTATATGTGTCTTTTCATATTCTCATTTACAAGTTCAATTGACATATCTAAAAATATTTTTAATACATTAATAATCTGTACTATACATTTGATGTTATGTCATTTACCGAGTGGAATTATTTACAATATGAATTTGGAGAATGAATTATGAATATGAAACATAAAAAGCGTTAGTACTTTTATTATTTTATTTAAAATATAAAAAAAAAGAAAATCAAAGCTTGCAGAAACTTTCCAACATGTGGGCTTAAAAAATAATATGATTGGCATTAAAAACATTTAGATTATTTTCCCTAACATCAGCGATATTGTTTTAAAAGTACTTGTCGTCCACTCCATTCGTGGCTCAGTGGCAACGTGCGCAGCTGGTGAGCATTGGGGTGGAGATTCAATCTGCTGGCGGCTTTGAGGTAGACACTGTTTCAAAAATCGAAGAGACTCGATGATGTTTGAGATGTTCAGCATATTGCCACGTGAGTCGGACTACCTGTGGGGAGTTTTCCGGATTTTCCCGCATACGATATGCAAATTAGGGGGAAATTCACGCTAAAATTCGTCCCGGAAGGCACTGCCCTCCTTCTTTAGCGACACGGAGCCAAGTCAGACTTCGACCTACGAGTGATCCACCACAACAGAAGCTGCTCTACCCCCTACCCCATGTGGTTTCATGAACTTGGTCTAGATGCTGCTGTATACCAGTGGGACAAGGAAAAAAAAAAGATTGTTTTTCCTATCATCAGTGATATTGTTTTAATTTAATGTACTTGTACAGAAAGAAACCCGATTTATGTCACACGTATTATATTTGAAACATCAATTAATCATCTCATCTACTACAAAACTTAATAATAATACGTAAATTATTAGAAATTAACTTTTACCGATACTTTCAAAAATAATAATTATCAGATCACAAATTGTGTTGTTTCTTATCCCACTTGGTAGACACATCTAGACCAAGTCCAAGAACCAGTGGGGTCTTATGGAAGGAGGAACAACTTCTGTTGTGATGGAGCATCCGTAGGTAGAAGCTTGACTTGACTCCGTGACGCTGAAGAAGGAGGACAGTGCCTTCCGGGAGGACCTTATAGGGGAAACAACCTCGCATTTGCGTATCGTATGGATAAAACCCGGAAAACTCCCCACAGGTAGTCCGACTAACGAGGCAAGATGCTGAACATCCCAAATGCCCTCGAGACTCCTCCTTTTTTAAAACAGTGACTACAAAAAGCCTCTAGTGGATTGAAACTCAGCCCTAATGATCACCAGCGACGCACGTTGCTACTGAGCCACGAGTCGGACACTGCAGCAATTATTTCAAACAACTAAATATAGTCTTTTTCCTCTACGACGAGAGAAATTATGAAAATGAATTATTTTTATACATTCTTTATTTTTCTTTTCATTGTCATAGATCGTAGGTATTTATGAATTGAGAAGCGTAATGGATTCAGCGTTACACAGGAAAATGATGAGCACTACAAACCCATTGAGTATACTGGTTTTTGAAACAGCGTCTACAGGAAAGAACCCAGCACATCTAATCTCGTCCCTAAAGCTCAACAGCGGCTCGCTTTGCCGCGAGTCGGGCTCACAAATTGTTTTGTGCATTAAGAAATTCTAATACACATATTTTTTTAATGTATCTAAAGCTTATAGACTTGTAATTGCTGTCATGAATGCTTGGTGAAAATAAACAAAAATAATAATCTTACTTTCACTTTAAATTTATGGCGATTACTTAATGGAAGAAAATAAAAAACATTTTTTATTGGTTCTAATGCAGCTGGCAAACACCGTTAGACAGCTAGGTCTCGGATGCCTTAAGGCAAGCGCTGCCCAGATGTTACTCACTTTGCATTACTCAGAGGGCGCGTGTAACTTGAAGATAAGCCACGGACGCGGAGTAACAATGCCCCCCGCAACGCTCTACGATCCCTAATAGGACCGGGACCTACGGTTTAAAGTGGATTCCGAACCACTACAAACATCCATGGCACCGCCGGGACTAGAACCCAAACCTGTGGTACCGAGCGCCAGAGCGCTAGCCACTCGGCCATTCAGGCCAAAATAAAAAAAACATTGATTGAACTAAATTGGGAGTTAAAGAAAAGGGCTTTTATGCTATAGTGGAGAATTTAGATGATAAAAAATGTGAGTTTCTGTTATAAATGTTAGCCAATGACTTCAATATTGATGTGGTTAGTTTTAATAAGGTTTTTGTATTAAAATAACTAATACATTTTTTTAGAATTAACTGCCTATTAAAGAGTTTAAAATGAGTGTTAAAAAACATTTGCGTCTACTGTTTTGAAAGAAAGTAACTTTTCGAAAAAAAAGGTCATTTTTGGAAGATTTTATATAAAGCGAATTGTTTTACTCATTAATTTATTGAAATAGGATATTTTGGAGTTATTTATTTCATTATTACGTGTATTCTACTCGAAATCTCAAAGATATCAGAAAAATTAATGAAAGGAAAATAATATAAATTATTTGGAATACGATTTAAAAACATAATATAAATATTAATGTCATTGTTATGGTATATTTTTTTGCAGCATATACAATTTCTCAACTTATTATGTTAATAAAATTAACTTTCTCTTACTGAAAAGATAAAAACAATATTATTTCAATTTTTAGTTAAGAAAAATTGTAGTTTACATAAACAATTTTTATTCTGACATCGGTAAATAAAAATTGATAAAATATTAGTAAAAAATATTAAATAAAAGTATCATTCGTATAAAAAGACTGAAATATAAATTAAAAGACAAGAACATGAAATTTCCAAAAATGGACAGTTAAAATTATTATTTAAAACGATATTAATCTCCTAGTGCAAAATTTTGTACTCCAAAAACTTTTCTTTAAAATAAATATTAATTTATCATTATCTTTTGGCATTTTTCTTTTTGTTAAAGTTTTTGTTTTTAGTCAGACAATAAAATCGTAAAAAAAATAAAAAATATATATATTATTATTTTTTTTTTTTTTCTGATATATTTTTCTATAGCTTTCTACAACTTATTCTGTTAATAAAACTAACTTTCTCTTACTGAAAAGAAAAACAATCTTATTGCGATTCTAATAAAGGAAAAATTGTAGTTTACATAAATAATTTCTATTCTAACATCTGTAAATTAAAATTGATAAAATATTGTTAAAAATATTAAATAAAGTCTTATAATAAAAAGACGGAAATATACACTCAAGAGCCAAAACATTATGACCACCTGTCAATAACGAATTGGCCCACCTTTGGCGCGCAACACAGCATCACCCCGCCTTGGCATGGATTAATACCAGTTAAATACCACTTCCACGTCATCCAGGCGAGTACATTGCAAAATGTAGGGGTGGTCAAAATGTTTTGGCTCTTGAGTGTAAGTTAAAAGACAAAGAATATGGCGTTAAAAAAATGGGCGATTAAAATTATTATTATAAACAATACTAATCTCCTAGTTTACGATTTTTCACTTCGAAAAATTTTCTTTAAAACAAATATTAATTTACCACTATCGTTCGCATTTTTCTTTTTTTTGTTTAATATTTTGGTCAGACTATAAAATAGAAGAAAAAAATTTTTCATATTAAAATTATTATTTATTATAATATTATTACTATTAAAATTATTATTTTTTTATTATGTTGTAACTTGTAATTATCCCATTGTGTGTGGGCAGGGTGTGTTTCCTTTTTTTTTTTTTTTTTGGATGAATCCAGGAGGGGTAGATGACGCTACCTCCCGTTCCCAAAGGTCCAAAGTATGGGTGGTGAAGGCCAAAGGTGAGGTCCAAAGTAAAGACCGGTCGGTTTGGTAGGGGTGATGGAAGACTTTTGCGGGCAGAAAGGAAGGCCCCGTGGAGGAGGGGAGAGAGAGAGCGATCTGCGACAGTGCGTGAGCCGGTAGACATATTTTTTGCTGCGAGAATGGCTACATGGAGAATGTAAGTCCAACAAATGTTAGCTGCGAGCACCTTTGTTTAAAGATTTTGAGGCTACTGGTAAATCACTGCCTACACACACATGGGAATATTTCGTTTGAGGTATATATTAATATTATGATTATTATATATATGATTCTTTCTCTATAAACATTTTTTATTTATTCTGTTTTAAGTGCCATTGTAAAAATCCTAAATTTAATTGTAATTGTATATATTAGTATTCATTAAAAGTAAAAGTAAATTAGTTGTTTGTTTTCGTATTAATTTTAATTGATGTTTTTTATTAATGTAAAATCATTTGGCCGTCCTGCGAGTATACGCAGACAAACGGCATCATTTCTATGTCGGTTCTAACATAGAAAAGTGGCGAGCCTGCCAGGATTTTTTTTGAATTTGGTTTTTTCTGTATAGAGAAGTAATCATATGTATTGATATTTTGTATATGCGTTAGTATAAGAAATGATTAGTGCGTATTAATAATTTTAAATGTTTTATTTTTCTTATCTATATTAATGATATGAGTTTAGTGAATTTTATTTATTGTAATAAGTTGAATTTTTATTCTGTGAATATTAAATTAAGAATTTAGGAGTGTCGATAACTATATATTGAGATTTTGAGTATATTTTTTTTTTTGAGGATAAAAAATGAGTCTTGCGATATCAATAAGAAAACGTGCCACGGCGCGTAGTAGTTTCACTAGAACGGCTAATGTTCTAAAAGAGGAACTAAATGAAGTTGAGCCGGATAAATCCGTTTTAGATGATAAATTCATTAAATTGCAAACTGTGAATACTGAGTTAAAGACTTATGATTCGGTAATATTAGATTTAATGATAGCAGCTGAGGTCCCGGACGATGATTTAAATAACGAAGTAATAAGTTGCGAGGAATATTTGGATGAATTTATCAGTTTAAGTCGTCGAATAAAAGAAAAGACGGATAATTCGGACTTGAATATTAGTATAAGATCTAAAACTGATAGCAGTATAAGTGCGTGCAATGATAAACGCTATAAATTGCCTAAAATTCAAATTAAAAGTTTGATGGGCACCTATTGAGTTATCTTTCGTTCTGGGGTCAATTTAAAAGATTCACGAGGACAAGAATCTGGATGATGTGGATAAATTTCATTATTTAGCACAGTCAATGTTACCAGGGACTCGAGCTTATGAGCTAATTGAGAGCTATCCGTTGACTTCAGAAAACTATCCGAAGGTCATTTCGGCGTTTACGGAGCGTTTTGGTAACCAGGAAATTTTAACAGAGATATACGTGAGAGAATTGCTAAAATTAATTATCCAAAACGTGCATTCACAAGGTAAAGATAAATTACCACTAATGACATTATTTGACAAAATCGAGTCCCATATTAGAGCTCTTGAGTCTTTAGGAGTAAATCAAAACTCCAATGCTGCCTGGTTATTTCCCATGGTGGAATCATGTTTATCAGCTGAGTTGATTAGGGTATGGCAAAGAAGTGTATTATTTAATGCTAAGGGTCCACGTCTCTCAAACCTCTTAGAATTTTTGCGAAAAGAAGTTGAAGGGGAACAGAGAGTAAAACTCGCCAGGTCAGGGTTTGACATTTTTCCTTCCTCGCGTGAAGAGCACCCCAAGGAGAGCAAATTAAAAAATAAAAAACCTTTCATGAGCGCTGCCAGTTTGGTAGCAACCAAGGAAATAAATTGCGTTTTCTGCGGAAAAAGTCATGAGAGTAAAGAGTGTTTTTTTTTTTAGCTCGGTCTTGGACCCTAAAGGATAGATTAGACAAATTAAGAGAATTAAAGTGCTGTCTCCGATGTTTGAAGCCTGGACATTTTGCGAGAGATTGCAAACAATTTGTTCAATGCCATCTGTGCAAACGATCTCACCCTATAATTTTATGTCCCGAGATTCAGGGAAAAAAGTGTGAGAGTGTAGCGGGTACAAAAGGGTCTACTACGGTACAAGCTACTATGTCTACTCCTTCATGTATGAGAGAAGTACTCCTTATGACATTAATGGTTGAGGTAGTGTCCGGGAACATGACGAAAAGGGTAAGGTGTCTTTTGGATTGTGGTTCTCAGAGGTCGTATATTCTAAGATCTACAGCCGAAGCCTTACATTTAAAAAGCTTTTCGTCTGAGAAATTAACTCATTCTCTGTTTGGGGGAGCAAGAACTGAATCTAAAAATCACAAACGATATTCTATGAGATTGAGACCTGTAGGGAGAAGCACTGGATATCAATTCGACTTTCTGGATCAGGATATTATTTGTGGAGTAATACCACGTATCCCTAAGGGTCCTTTATTGAAGGAATTAAAAGGGCATAGAATTTGGATTTCGGATATGGGGGACGACTATCCGGAAATAGAACTTTTGATAGGCAGCGATATTTATGGACAAATTCTTACAGGTGAGGTAATTCAGCTTAATGAGGGTCTTACGGCCATTAATACTAAATTGGGATGGACTTTGTGTGGAGAACCAAAAGAACTAAATGTTCAAAATTTAGAGGGTGCCCAGTCTATGTTAATTACTAATCTCCATGTTCAAAATATGAAAGCTTCAGATATGTGGGATTTGGAAAGAATCGGTATTACAGATGAAGTACAAACCTTTTCCAAAGCGGTAGAAGATCAGTTAGTTCAGGAACAATTTTTGAAGGGGCTTAGTAGATACGAAGATGGTAGATATTGCGTAAGTTTACCGTGGGTTCTAAAATTTCCTCCAAACATTGCCTCTAATAGGCATATTGCAGAAAAAAGGCTATTTGCCACTACACGGAAATTAAAGAAATTGGATTGCTTTGACGAGTATGATAAGATATTTAATGAGTGGGTGTCGGAGGATGTTGTGGAAATAATCCCAGAATCGGAAAAGAGTGCAAAGGGACATTATTTATCACATCATCCAGTTTTCAAAGTAGATAGTTTAACTAGTAAAATTAGGCCTGTTTTTGATGCCTCTTGCAAATCGGATAATTCGCTTTCGCTAAATGATTGTTTGATAAAAGGTCCAAATCTCGTAGAAGAAATTCCTGCGATCTTAATGCGGTTTAGGGAAAAGGCGATTGGCGTAACGTCCGATATTAGGCGAGCCTTTTTACAGATTGGCATAAGTCGAGAAGATCAAAATTACCTGAAATTTCTTTGGTGGGAAAATAACAAAATTGTAGAATTCCGTCATAAAAGGGTTGTTTTTGGTGTTACCAGTAGCCCCTATCTGTTGGCAGCAGTGATCTCATTCCATCTTGAAAATGTACATGCGAAGTTTGAAATTGTGGCAGAAAAGCTTTTACATGCATTTTATGTCGACAACTGCGTCACTTCAGTTGATACGAATGTAGAGCTGGAAGTATTTATACAACAAGCAACTGCCATTATGGCGGACGCCAAAATGGAACTGCGTATGTGGACTTTTGGCCCAGAGCAAGAACTATCGTTACAGAATGTTGAGCCTATATCTCCAGTTTTAGGTCTTCAATGGGACCATATAGAAGATAGTTTATTTATACCATTCAAGTCTGAGCCAATAGCAGACTTATCAAAAAGAAAACTACTATCGATAGTACATTCGTATTTGATCCTCTGGGCTTCGTCGTGCCAGTAATGGTACCTGCGAAATTAATACTCCAGGAAGCCTGGGCAACTGAAGCAAATTGGGACTTACCTTTGCCAGATGAACTACAATCTAGATTCTCAGCATGGTACCACGGACTGTCTTGTATTTCCCAGCTTAAATTTGAACGGCGTATAGGTTATGGAAAAAGAGACTCCTGGTCATTACATATTTTCTGTGATGCCAGTAAAAATGCTTACGCCACTGTTATATTTTTAAGAAGTGAAAGTAGTGGTCAGGTTTATGTGAAATTTGTTGCTGCAAAATCACGCATATCTCCATTAAAGAAGGTGACTATTCCACGCTTGGAGTTATTAGCTTGTGTTTTAGGCTCACGCCTGGCTAAATACGTTGTCACTGCCTTATCTTTGAGAGAAGTCCCAACCTACTACTGGACTGATGCAACAGTAGCTCTTTGCTGGATTCAACGTGAAGAAAACTGGGGAGTGTTCGTAAATAATAGAGTTAAAGAGATTCGAAGTCTGTCTAAGAAGGAATACTGGAGACACATCCCAGGGAAATTAAATCCAGCGGACATAGCATCTCGCGGCTGTACACTCCAACATCTGTCGCAGTACGGTTGGTGGGAGGGACCTGAATTTTTGAAAGCCTCCCCGGAGGCGTGGCCGAAGTCTGAATTTTCGCCAAACGAAGAATTAATTGCAGCAGAGATGAAAAAGAAAATAATTGTTGACTTAAGTGTAAAAATAGAGAAGCCCGAGTGGTTCGAACGTTTCTCCAGTTTTTCTAAAATTGTGAGAGTTTTTTGCTGGATGATACGTTTTGTAAATAAATTGAGAAAAAAACTTTCTTATGGTACTAAAACCTAACAGTTGAAGAAAAACTAAGTCTGAGATCATTCTGTGGAGTATAGAGCAGAAAAAGCATTTTCAGGAGAAAGAAAATTCTGTGCATGGTCTGCAAGTGGTGCGAGGTGACGACGATGTTCTTCGTGTTAAAACTAGGATCATTGAACGAGATGATGATCTGTCCTTTTTATATCCAATCCTTCTTCCGTCCAAACACTACTTAACGGAGTGCTTGATAAGAGAATATCATTTAAAGTACTGTCATGCAGGTGTGCAGATATTGGCAGCCAAATTAAGACTGCAATACTGGATCTTTTCTTCCAAGAGAAATATAAGATCTTGCGTATCACGTTGTGTTGTATGCAAAAGATTCACTGCAAAAGCGTTGACTACTCCACCTATACAGTTGCCTCTTGACAGAGTAAGAGAATCGGCAATCTTTGAGATAACGGGTATAGATCTTTGTGGTCCTTTACTTCTTAAACCGAGGGGGAAAGCCTGGATTGTGTTATTTACTTGCGCCGTGTACAGGGCAATTCATCTTGAACCTCTTACGTCACTCAGCACAGAATCTTTCACGCAAGCCTTGAGAAGATTCATTGCCCGGCGAGGCCGTCCATCAACGGTGTACACGGACAATGCTACAAACTTTAGAGGAACGGACAATGCCTTGAAGAAAATTGATTGGCAGAAAATATCGGAAAACGAATGTTATCCGATCAAGTGGAAGTTCAATCCCCCTACTGCTGCTTGGTGGGGGGGATGGTGGGAGCGGCTTATTCGTTCAGTCAAAAGCCTGCTCGTACGCATTCTAGGAAGATCATCTGTGAATTTTGAAGAGCTTCTGACAATCCTTTGTGATATTGAAGCATCAATAAACAGCCGCCCATTGACTTATATCTCAGATGATTCAGATGAACTCATTCCTTTGACTCCTTCCATGTTCTTGCAAGACATAAAACAAGTGGGGGTACCTGATTTAGATTCAGTCGACTCCAACAAACTGAATGTGCGCGTGAATTACTGTAACACTTTGCGTCGAGAACTGAGAAGTCGTTTCCGTAAGGAATACTTAGGCCAACTTGTGCAGAAGGCCAAAGCCACGTGCCAAGAACTTAAAGTCGGAGACATTGTTCTCATCGAACTGGAAAACAAAAAACGTGTCATGTGGCCTATGGGCAAAATTGAGAAAATCTACAGCAGTAGAGATGGTGCGTCCAGGGTAGTACAGGTGAGAACGAGTAGTGGTTGCTTGACGCGACCAATTCAAAAACTTTACCCGTTGGAGGTGTCAACTTCTGGAGATCCTGTACTCACCCTGACAACTGAAAACAGGTCCAGATATGGACGACTGTATAAATCATCTAAGAAATAATGTTTGAGACTGTAAATGGAAAGACTATTATTTCTTTGAATAAGTATTTGAAATTGTAATTTGTAATTGAACCCATTTTTATATGCTGTAATTTTATTTAGTTCATAATATTTTGTTTTTATGTGTTTATCTTTGTCAAGCAGTGTTTAATTTAATTTTAATTTTTTTATGTTAATAGATGTATATCCATAGCAAAATAGTTGTAAGAAAATTTAGAGTTTAATTTTGGCTCCCGCCTAAATTAAAGGTGGGAGGATGTTGTAACTTGTAATTATCCCATTGTGTGTGGGCAGGGTGTGTTTCCTTTTTTTTTTTTTGGATGAATCCAGGAGGGGTAGATGACGCTACCTCCCGTTCCCAAAGGTCCAAAGTATGGGTGGTGAAGGCCAAAGGTGAGGTCCAAAGTAAAGACCGGTCGGTTTGGTGGGGGTGATGGAAGACTTTTGCGGGCAGAAAGGAAGGCCCCGTGGAGGAGGGGAGAGAGAGCGATCTGCGACAGTGCGTGAGCCGGTAGACATATTTTTTGCTGCGAAAATGGCTACATGGAGAATGTAAGTCCAACAAATGTTAGCTGCGAGCACCTTTGTTTAAAGATTTTGAGGCTACTGGTAAATCACTGCCTACACACACATGGGAATATTTCGTTTGAGGAGGTATGATATTAATATTATGATTATTATATATATGATTCTTTCTCTATAAACATTTTTTATTTATTCTGTTTTAAGTGCCATTGTAAAAATCCTAAATTTAATTGTAATTGTATATATTAGTATTCATTAAAAGTAAAAGTAAATTAGTTGTTTGTTTTCGTATTAATTTTAATTGATGTTTTTTATTAATGTAAAATCATTTGGCCGTCCTGCGAGTATACGCAGACAAACGGCATTCAAATATTTTCAGTGTTACGAAGTTGAAATATTTATAATATATTCAATTTTAATGATTTTTAATTAATGAAAAATTAATTGCAAGCTTTATTAATTTATTTTTTATATTAAATTATTTGTTTTATCAATTAATATATATGTGTAAAGATAAATATTTATAAGTTAAACACATTTGTTTCCAAAAATCAAAGAAAAAGTACGATTACACAGTGAAACAAGTAAATTTTCATAGAGAATATGCAATATAAGCAAAAATTAGTGCTGTATTAGAATACTAGTTAATCCAAGTACTAGCGTAATGCTATGTCAAACTAGTACTGCTGTTTAACTTCATTAAAAACGTATCCGAAAATATATTTTAAAAGTTTCTACATTTTCTGGCCAGCATTGAAAACTGCTTAGTCACATTTCGAGATAGCCATATCTTAAATAAGAGAATTGGACATGATTTATTTGAATAAATATGACGGCGAGCGATTGGTCAAATAGAAGAGAGCAACAGCTAATTATATGTAGCTTTCGGGTGATTGAATGCATACCCTTCTGTAATTCTTAGACAAACAATATCAGTATATACAAGATGCCGTCGAGGAAGACCGAGATCTACAATTGCCATATTTAATTACTGTATGCAATTTGCTGCAAAAAGTGCTTCACCAATCCACCTCAGATCTAGGAATTTTGTTGTTCTGGTGGAAACCCACTATTATCCTCGTCATGTCCTTTTTGAAAGATATAAATTTGCAGAGATGCTAAATTTCGATTAGAACTATCCGTAATCAGAACATCAGAAAATATGACGATTTTATTACACTCGCTAGAGGGAAAAAGATGTTCCATGGGCAAAAACAAAAAAATTGAGTATGGGAATCCGTAATTTTTGTTTCCCATCCATAATTACGTAATTTTTAATTAATCGTAATACTTAGCACCATTGGACTTGCTAGGTCAAATGTATATGTGGACAGATATATTTTTGGATGGCCGCACTGATTTATATATCATCCCAAGAGGTACCGTCAATTCTCAGATATATAAAGACATTTTTTTATCTTATAGTGTTTATGTAGTAGATGTCATTAATGATCACTTAATCCAACAATACAATAATTTGGACCACATAAGTCTAGATTGGTGGTGAATTATATTCGTGAGTAGATTTTAACATGAGTATGGGTTAGCCAGAATGTTCTCCAGATTTGAACCTGATTGACTCCTATAAGATGCCCTAGAAGAGAGGTATTGTTGCCCTTAACTAGCTCTCTGTAATCCTTCAGGTATATTGAATTCAGTCTTTACAATAAATAAACAATACCATTTTGAGCATGGAACATCGTTGTTGTGCTTGTATAGGTTGTTGGAGGTGATCACACTTTGTACTCAGATACTATGTTGTTGTATGTTACTAATTTTGTGTATTTTCAAGACAAAAAAAATAAGCCTGCTGTCTTTTGGGCAAAAACTTTTGACGAACCGTTTGATTGATATTTTTTCCAAATTAAGGTTGACTTATACACTTACTTTTTTACACTAGTTTTAATAAATTACAATTTTTTTAAATTTTTTTCCTTGATTTTTGTTAACTAGTGTATTACATACTTTTACTTCTCATATATGCTTTACTTGTATCATATTCATTTTTAAATCTATTTCAAATCTCATATTTGGGAATAAGATTTATTAATCTTGTAATAAGATTCTTTTATCATCCATCTATCATAAATATTAGTATTAAAAATTTAGTTATTAAGAAAGACTTTCGATTAATTTCGAAGATAAAAATAATGTACTATTCGTCGAAAACTTTAGCGCTCATGGATTCACAAATAAAATAATGTATGCTTGACTTTTCGGCAAAAAAAAAAATATGTACATAGCAATAATAATAACTGTCTACTGAAACAAAGTTTAGAAACAAAACATTTTAATGAGTTCTGTCCTACCCAAGTTTGAAAGAAATTGTTGAATAATTTGCAATTTTAATTTTTGATCCAAAGTTCTTAAACGCAACCAAAAACTACTTTTGTAGTTTTTGCCTTTTCCAAAAACTGATTGAGATAGAGCCATTTCATATGCATACCTAAATAAAAGAACTTCTTTCCCCCAAAGAAAGAAGCCAATTCAATGGCCACCCAGAATAACTTGATGAAAACGAAGTTCGACAAAAAAACCCGAAACTTAATTTACCCATCAAACCCAACCTAAAAAGCCTAAACAAATACTAATTATACACCTTAAACAGCGTAATTAAAATGTATTCTTTTTTTTTTTTTTTTTTTTTTTTTTTTTTCCAACCCTACCAAAACCAAAAACCTTCTTACTACAGCCAATCGGGCCAGCTGCAAAACAAAACAAAAACGAACCTAAAATTGGATGTAGTACTTTTTTATTTTTTTCCTCATCCACCAAAGAAACCAAACAGGATAGTAGAGACGGGTGGAGGGGGTTAGGGTCCTCACCTTTTGTTCGATCCCCCCCCTACCTCGAAAAGGTGAGGAAAAGGGGGTGTTCTAGAACTAATTATCTGGTGGAAACGGGCAAACAGCGCAATCAGCGTTTTGCTTGCTTTGCTCTTTGGAAAGCAACAGCCGGCTTCCAATGTCGTTTATTAAAATAATGTGAACAAAACAAGTCGAGGATTTGACACTTCATTATACGGGCTTTAATTAGGCCGTTCTGTGCGTGTGCTATTGAAAACCCAAGCACGTAAGGGGATTCTATGGTTCTGATGTGGCTACTGCTGATCTCTGGTAGCCAGCCAGGCCTAGTGGACCGCCCATCATTGGTGATGGATGGTTTATGTCTAATATTTGTTAATGTTAATTACTGATGAAGGAGTTGTTGAGAGCCTCTTTTGTGTACTACATGCTGGTTTTTTTTTTTTTTAAAAAGGATGAACAGCTTTTTAGTTTTCGTGATGAGTCAAAAATGAGAAGAATGTTGATGTTGTTCAACGTTAAATAGGGAAGTTTGGTCATTAAAGGCTGTCACGCAAAGATGAAAATCATGACCACGCGAGCATCCTGGACTTGAAATCTAATTGAATTTTTAAGTCCATAAATTTTTACTTTGCTGTAAGCATTATGATTCTAAGAATTCTAGCTTATTTTATTTTTGAATTACTTAACCATCTTAAATTCCTCAACTAATTAAATTAATGCTGAAATGCATAAAATACTACATTTTATTATGATAAGAAAACTCAAATCCACAATTCCATCTAGTCCTTTCATTATGTATGTTTGTATGATTTTGGCTCTTCGGGCTTTGTATAGAAGTCAGTGTGGCCTAGAGGCTAAAACGTTTGGAGGCCCCTAGCATAGGTGACCCATGACATTTAACTGTTTGTTTTGCAATAATAAATTAAATATAAGTTAGTATCTTCAGTCAGTATCTTCAAAAATATGATAGTTGAAATAATTGCAATTAATAATATTTTTTTTGGATTAACATTGTTTTTTTTATCCACACTAGAAATTAATTATTTAGATATTAATTAATTAAATTATTTAAAAAATCCAAATTATCATTAAAAGGAATTAAAACAATTACATTGTATTTTAATGTCCGTTCAGACCACCTACCTCTCTCATATGTTGTGTTCAACACAAAAATCTGTGATCATCATTTTTTAATAATCATAGCTATTGAAAACGAACTAAAATCATCATTATTATTTAAATTATAAGACAAATAAGTTATTTATTTGGTACAACTTTTATTTTATAGTTTTATTTAAACATTAATTTAACAAAGCTATAATATAAAAATTATGGCTTTGTTAATGTAATGTATATATATATATCAAATTTATGTATATACGTATATAATATATATCAAATTATAGCTTTGTTATAACTTTCATTTATATAAGTTAGTCATAAAATAGGCTGTTATAAGCGAATTTCCTGTTACACTGTACTACAGTAAGGTACGGGGGAATAATGCCTCTCAAGAGAATTTTTAAGTCTTTACCGAATATGTGTATCTAACACACACAAGAGAACTTTTGATAGATATAATCTTTAATGTTGAGGATTTTCAAAACGATTAATAATTTCTTTGATTAGTAAAAATCCACGATTTTTAAATCCAAAAACATGAAATATTCCGATTCCTTTTTAGCGAAATATTTAAACGAGAGCGATTTGTTTCTTAATTTGGCTACTGCCAAGGGGCAATTTTTATCAAACAGGGAAGAAAATTATGATTATATATGAGATGTGAAAAAAAATTGTTATTTTTAAAAACTAATACCGTCTATTGCATAGATAAGTTGTCTGCAAACTGTGGCTCGCGGGCCAATACCGGCAGTCAAAGTTTATTTTGATTGCATTGTAAATTTTATACGGCATAGTGTTCTAGCTCTACTACTTGCTAAAAATGGTGCTGTATACATCGATTAACCAATCTTAATGACGTTTTTGCGTAATTATACCGTTTTCCAGAAAATAGTGCTATACTAGAGTAGCTCAAGATGGTAATATCTCTCAACAAATATGTTAGTTGAATTAATTGCAATTAATAATAATTTCTTTGTTAGATTAACATTTTTTTTTTTTCTTATTCAACTGGACCGCAACATCTAAAACCAAGTCCAAGAACCCATGTGTCCCATGGAAGGAAGGGAAAGGGGGGGGAAGCTTCTGTTGTGATGGAGCACCCGTAGGCAGAAGTCTGACTTGGCTCCGAGAGCATAAGAAGGAGGGTAGGGCCTTCCGGGAGGACTTTAAGGGGGAACTACCCCAGCATTTGGGAGAAAACTCGGAAAACTCTCACCAGGTAGTCTGAATAACAAGGCAAGATGCTGAACACCACAAATCCATTGACCATCCTCGTTTTTGAAACAATGTCTGCAACAAAGCCGCCAGCGGATTGAACCTGAGCCACGAGACGGGTGGATTATCATTGTGAATATCTCTAATGAGATAAAAAAAATTGCTACCCAAATCCTATTATTAAAAGAAACTACATAAAAAATCAATATACTATAAAAGTTTAATTTATTAAATAGAATTGGGTAGGGACACCAGAATTTCCCATTATTAATGATTTGGTTTGGGTTTTTGTCGCTCTAGGGTCATTTGTGCACAATTTTTAGGCCAATTAGACCGGGATCTACAATTTAATGTGGAACAATTCCGAACTACCAACAAACATCACATTATTAGTGGGGGGGGTGAAAAGTTTGAAAACCACTGTCTTAAACTAATTGCTGATGATGCTTTAACTTAATTGATGACTTTCAACCAAAAATGTAACATTTCCTCTTTTTAATTAGTTTGTTACCACCTACAAAGATTTTCAACAATGCAATGAAATATTTTCATGTCTTGATTTTCACCTCCCCCCTCGCAAACTGATTTCCACCTCCCATCCTTAAAAAAAAATAAATAAACCAAAAGGAAAGAAGTAAAAAAACAGCAAATAATAATAAAATAAAAAAAAAAGCATCGGAAGGCAATAAACTCTTCCCCAAAAGTTAAAACATCAAAAGCGCGAACCCGTTAAAAAATGAGTTTTTGGGGGATATTTCCCATTAAATAGATAAGAGAGAAACCACAATTTATCTCTTGGCTCGAACACAACGCGAAACTTGATAACAACTCCCAGTTTTTTCTCCATTAATATTATTATTCAACTTTTCTACTCCCTTTTTTTTTTTTTTTTATTTATTATCTATCTCTTTTAAAACATTTTGTACCTTTTGAAAAACAGGATTTTTCATTTCCCCGTCCTCTCCCGTTTTCCTGTCCCCCTCTCCCGTTTTCAATCGGATAGTTTGGACGGTGGCCCATATATTATCCCCCTATCAGGGGCCATTGTTCCCTTTACTGGCCTTATTAACATTGTCGATAAGCTTTAATTGCCATATCTAATACCTTATCTCAGTCATTATAAGGCGATTAGTTTTTGGGAAACTCCAAATCGAATTTTCCACGCTCGATTCTTTCCGAACTTGTTCGGTTTTTTGTTCTTTTTTTTTTATTTATTTTTTTACTTCCATCCCTCATGTTTTTTGCTTTGTTTTTTTTTTATTTTTATTTCCCTTTATTTTTTTTTTTTTATGGAGAAAGTATGCTGGAAATATTTTTCGTGTTAAAAAATTATTTTCATTTCTTTCTTTATTTTGTTTGCTTGCTTGATATCCTATGCAAAAACTATATAAAATGTTTCCTCAAGTCAGTAATCACAATTTGATCAAGTTCTTGCTTATCAAGATTTTTGGACTTGTAATTTGTTTACCGAAATTCATTGGGTGGCTTAAAAGCCTAAGCATTGCCTTCAATAAAATGAACTTAACTGATAAATAATATACTAACGAGAAGTCCATATTAGTTAAAATGTAAGTCTGGATCAAGTCTATATTAGGATAATATTATTCTTATAATCCATTATCATGGATAATATTATTACCAGCTAATAAAAATATTATCATGGATGATAAAATTACCAGATAATATTATCATGGATGATAAAATATAATTACCCTAATGTCAGATAATATTATCATGGGTAATAAAATTACCAGATATTATCATGGATAATAAAATTAACAGCTAATATTATCATGGATAATAAAATTACCAGCTAATATATCATGGATAATATAAATTACCAGCTAATATCATGGATAATAAAATTACCAGCTAATATCATGGATAATATTATTCTTATAATCCATTATCATGGATGATATTACCAGCTAATATTATCATGGATAATAAAATAAGATTGTCAGCTAATATTATCATGAATAATAAAATTATCAGCTAATATCGTGGATAATATCAGATAATAACATATTATTTTTTGGATAGTATTATTTTTAGGAGTAACATTATAGGTAATATTAACATCTAATATAATCATGGATAATAACATTATATTATCATGGATAATGTTACTATCTATGATTATATTAGCTAATATTAATGATATAATTTACTAATATCCATGATAATATTAGCATTGATAATAACATTATCATAACTAATATTATCATGGATAACAACATTGCCAACTAATATTATCATGGATAACAACATTGCCAGCTAATATTATCATGGATAATAACATTTCCAGCTAATATGGATATCATGGCTAAAACATTACCAGCTAATATTATCATGGCTAATAACATTGCCAGCTAATATTATCACGGATAATAACTAATATTACCAACTAATATTATCACGGATAATAACATTATTGCCAGTTAATATTATCATGGATAATAACATTGCCAGCTAATATTATCATGGATAATAACATTACCAACTAATATTATGATGGCTAATAACATTGCCAGCTAATATTATCATGGATAATAACATTGCCAGCTAATATAATCATGTATAACTAACATTGCCAGCTAATATTATCATGGATAATAACATTGCCAGCTAATATTATCATGATAATAACATTACCAGCTAATATAATCATGGATAATAACATTAACAGCTAATATAATCATGGATAATAAAATTATTAGCTAATATTATCATGGATAATAAAATTATTAGCTAATATTATCATGATTCATTATGTCTTAATTTATGAGTCCATTGTTGTTCTATTGTCAGAATTTGGAGTCAGTTCACGTTTCTAGCTTAGTTAGAAAACAAATTTCTAATACACTATACACCAAAAACTTCCAAATTCACTAATGAACTCTCTTTTTACATGATAATTTGGACTATCTGGACCCATTGTTCCCTTTACTGGGCTTATTAAACCGGTCAATGTTTAATTGCCATATCTAATACCTAATCTGAGCCATTATAAGGCGATCAGTTTTCGGGAACTCCAAATTGAAGTTCCCACGGTCGATTCTTTCCAAACTCGTTCGGTTTTGTTCCTTTTGTTTTAGCTTTCCATCCCTCGCGTCTTGTTCTTTGTGTTCCTGGGGTTGTTTTTTTTTTCTAAGCCAAGGTTATTTCTTTGTAATTTTTGGTGGGGATAGATGCTGCCGTTTCTACGGGAATGCTTTTTTTTTTCTTTTGTTGTTATTCTTTTTTGTTTTTTGTCAAAAGAAAAAAAAACTTTATAAAACTTTTGCATGAAAAGAAATAAAAGAAGAAAAGATTCAGAATACATCAGTTCTGACTTATTAAGATTTCTGGAATTATGATTTCTTCCCTAAAAAAAAAAATCCATGGAAAAGAGATTTTGGTGGAGTTGAGTTTGAACATCGGCATGCATAACAGAACAGCATTAGAAACAGTACATAAAATGTTTTTTTTCCTAAATCTTGTTGTTTCTGTGGATGTATATCTAAATGTTTTATGCTAGAAAAAAATAATAAATAGAAAAAAATATTAAAATGGCGTAAGCCAATTTAACTTTCATAAAATTCTAAAATAGTTTATGTGCGATTATTCTTTTAAAATTTTAATTTTGTGATCATTTTTTAAAATGACAAAACAACCTGTTCAACGCATATCAAATAGTTGTTACGTTGTTAATATTTAAGAGGAGTAATTAAAAATATATGGGACCTGATGGCCGAATTACTGGCATGGAAGCAAGGAACTCTTGGTTTAGAGAGAATTTAATATGTAATTGACTCCTTTTCAAATCACCATATTCATACTGTATACCATTAATTTCACCGTTTAAAAGCGTTGTTATATAAAACTAACAAGTTCTTATGATACTTGTATACTACATCACTATAAATACTTTATCGATCGATTTAGTAGATATTGATGTACTATACTTATATAAAGGTATTAATATAAATCTATGTGCATACTTTATATCTATATCTGTTTCTACATTTCTTTATCACTCACGTTTCACCATAAGACATTTTTTATAAAAAAAAATTAAAGTTAAAAATTTAAAGAAAATTTCAAATTAAAAAAAAAAACGATTAATTTCAAATTTTATGGCAAAGTGTCTAATTTAGTGATTTTGGGAAAAACATTGTTTTGCACTTGACCCTTACTAAACCACCATATAAAATTATCGCCGTATAATTTGATTATTTATATTATGGTATGTTATTACATGAAACTAGCAGCCACTTCTTATGCCCGACTGGTGGGCAATGTGCGCGAGATTCGATGGAGATTGCAACAATGCATGTAAAAACGCCTCGCATCTACAATCAGGTTGTGTACTGAGAATTTCCCAGGTTTCCTCTTATATGACACGCAAATGAAGCTTAATTATTCCTTAATGTCTTTCAGGAAGGTATTATCCTCCTCATCAACCATTGGTGGGCTTTTCTTTATATAAATGAGGTCCACCGATGTTTTCTACTATGTGATAGATGGCTATATAACCCTAGGTACAGCGGTGAGGTACGTAGAAAAGAAAAGCCTCTTCTTATGGAGAAGCATAAATGCAGCGGTTTAGTGAAGTTGGACTGTATAACAATTTTTTTAACTAAATCATTTCTTTGTTTAACCAAATAGATGGACTTATAATTGTTGTTTCTCCTCCCACTTGGAAGTTGGTTTGTCGCTCTACGGTCATCTTGTGCACACTTTGGGCTAAACAAACAGGGACCTACAGTTTAAAGCACATTTCGAAGCACTGACAAACAACCATGCCACCGTCAACATTCGAATCTAAATCCTGCGACACCAAATGCTAGAGCGCTAGCCACTTGGAAACAAAGCCTGGTGGACATAACATCTAAACTAAGTGCAAGAACTCGTGTGGTCTCATGGAAAGTGGGAAAGGGAGGAGGGCAGTTTTCGGGGCACCCTATACAGGAGTCTGACTTGTTTCCGTGACTCTGAAGAAGGAGATCTGTGCCTTCCTGCAGGACTTTTAGGAGGAACTACCTTGCATTTGGTATTGATATATTATGGGAGAAAATCTGGAAAACTTCCCACTAAGTTGTCCGACTCACGAGGGAAAATGCTGAACATCCCAAAACGTCATCGTTTTTCGAAACAGCTTCTACAACAAAGCCGTCAACGTATTGAACCTCCGCCCTAATGCTCACCAGCGGCGAGAGTGCCAATGAGTCGGGCACAATTATAATTAAATCAATTAAAATTTTATAAAGAATGTTTTGATTAATAAACACATGAATAAAATTAACTTTATAATTTTTAATTAAATTGTATGGATTTAGTAAAAAATAGTTTTTGTTGGTAGTAAGACTAACTGAAACCGATAAAAGCATTTTCTTTTGGTCAAAAGTTACGAAACAATTTAACCATAACAATATTATCGTTTTTTTTTTAGAGGTAACAGGTCACTTTAACCATTCCAATAACTATTTTTAGTGTGTAAAAGATTTAAGGTGAATTTTATAATTTTTGTAACTTCTTTTCGTGATAGGTTTTTGTACGTGAATCGTCCTAAAAACCAATTTCTTGTTTCCGAATCTCCCTCTCAGTTATAAATTGAGGGATTTATCTGTCTGGCTATATTTCCTAAAATTTAAAAACTATTACACTTAGAAGACCAATTTTATTTCTTCAAATTTGTTGTTTTTTTGTCTGGTGTGTAGGTAATACTAAATCTTATGTATTATTTTCTAATTAAATAAAATATACTTTAATAGTCACTACATTTATCGTGCACAAGATATTGCCAGCATCTTTTGTTATTGAAAACAATAATGAATACGAAATGAAGCTGGCTCATTCTGATTTTCCGTATTTGATCGCGATATGCCTTGCGTCTATTGTTTTTTTCTTTTTAATTAGTACATGTTTTACATTCATGATTGAGATAATTTTTAGAGGCCTTTTCATATTGGTATGCTCATTAGTATGCGAGTTTATTATCATAATAGCAATTTATTATTATGATGTTATGACGATGTTTACCAACACGCTTTTTTTTATTTAAAAGATTTACTATCTAAAATTTTTAAGCATCATATTTTTATAAATTTATAGAAACTATGAATATTGTAAGTAAAGAAAAATATATATGTGATGTGCGTGTGCATGCGCCACAGGATTTGGTTTCTATGTTACCCGGCGGTGTAAATGGTGCTTGTTGTGGTTTGGAATCCACTTAAAAACGTAGTCCCCAGCCTACTAGGACTGTAAGAGAGTTGGGCGTAGGGCTGACAACCCTACCCCGTAAAAAGAAAACAACTTCTGTCTCGAAATCTGCAAGCCATTACGGGCTGTTGCACCTTTGATGATGAAGAAGAAGATGTGTGTATTTTTTCAATTCCTTCCTATTAGCTCACACTTTCCTATATCTATATCTTGTTCAAATTTTCAATCGTTCATAAAATACTTTTTTTATTCATCCACTCAAGTTCAAATACATTTTTTAACTTGTAGTGGATGACATTTGATGTGAATACAGTTCTTTTCAAATATTAATTCAGCAATTAAATTTAATTACTTAATTTTAGTTTTTTTTAGATTTTAAGTTGCATATATCTACCAATAGATGGACACCAGATAAACTTAAAAAAAAATGAATGAAAATTATTTATAAAGAATTTTCTGCAATAGAGTGAAAAAGATGGAATTGACTTTAAAAATTTGTTTTTATATTACTTGTTTGACAGGATGTTTTATCAGCTGAAGTAGCTTTGGTGAAAGTAAACGACATTTCGAAATTTGAAAAGGAAGTCAAAATATCTTTGGATGTTAATTTTTATAACCTAATTTATTCTGGAATGTTTAAAATAGTTTTATTTCGTAAAACCCAAATAAATATTAATTTTATAGTAAGTTAATTCTACACTTATTTAATGATTGACAGAAAATATCTTAGATTATGCAAACTTGCATTAATAATGTATACATCTAACAACAATAAATTTTAAATTTATGTAAATTGCTTATAAATAATGTTTATAAACAGTTATATAATATTGTTTATAAACAGTTATATAATATTGCTTATAAACAGTTATATAATATTGCTTATAAATATATAATATTGTTTATAAAGTGTTATTTAATAATGTTTATAAAGTGTTATATAATAATGTTTATAAAGTGTTATATAATGTGTATAAAGTGTTATATATATGTATAATACTGTTTATAAAAGTGTTATATAAACAGTTGTTATATAATATTGTTTATAAACAGTTATATAATATTGTTTATAAACAGTTATATAATATTGTTTATAAACAGTTTATATATAATATTGTTTATAAACAGTTATATAATATTGTTTATAAACAGTATAATATATTGTTTATATATAATATTGTTTATAAACAGTTATATAATATTGTTTATAAACAGTTGTATAATATTGTTTATAAACAGTTATAATAATGTTTATAAACAGTTATTTAATGATGTTTATAAACAGTTATATAAAATATTGTTTATAAACAGTTATATAATAAATGTTTATAAACAGTTATATAATAATGTTTATAAACAATAATGTTTTTATATAATAATGTTTTATAAATAATGTTTATAAAATTATCTTAATAATTTTGTTTATCATTTTTAACATTAACGAAACCACAGATTAGTTTTCAAAAATAATTAATTCTTTTTTTTTAATTCACAAAAACAATCAAAAGAATATTAGTTAATAGGACATATAATGAATTAGTTGCAATTAGTGTTAGCAATTATGATGTCTATCCTTGTTGATTTTCTTTGCATTGACACCATTTGTTTTGTAAAACAAATTGACTGATCGTGGAAGAATACATCCTAACGACACAGATTATCTGCTGAATTTATTGCACTTTTGCCCTTACGATAAGCACTTAAATGCAAAGCAGTAGTTATCAGAATATTTTCACTCCTCACCATCAACGACGATGCATATAAATGGGGCAAAGAAGTTTGTCGATTAACAGATTTATGAATAAAACATTGAACATTCTCAACAATATTCATTTCCTAAATTTAAAATAAAAGTTGAATATCAAAAACAAATTTCAATTAAAAAACATGCACAGTCACCAATTTTTTTATTCATCGAAACAATATGATTATATAAAATATTTTATATACATACTCATTATGCAAATCTGTATTAATAATGTATAATTTTTATACGAATATTTTTATATACAAATTATCTCATATATACATATACAGTAGAACCTCTTTAAGTCGAAAACTTCCACAACTCGAAAAATTTTTTGTTCCCTTCCTTCAAGCCCCAAAACCTCCATTACTCGAAATTTCAACCCTCTAAGTTGAAATAATTAGTCAATCTCCACAAGTCATTTTGGTATATATTTTCCCCTCCGTAACTCGAAAAAAAATTTGGACCTCTGTATCTCGAACATTAGCAATGTTTGATTTTACAACTCGATCATTTGAAACTAATTACCTCTATAGCTTGAAGAAAAATAAGTTACCAACTTTAAGCATTTGCCGACAATGCACGTCATTGTATGAGTTTATAGTAAATAGAATAACCAATTCTATGAAACAGCAACTCGGAAGAAAAATAATTTTCTGCTCTTTATAGCTTAGATATTGCTATAGATAGAGAACGATCGAATTGTCTAAAAAGCAAAAATAAATAATAACTCACTTTTTAATATGTAATATTTTTTAATTTTAAGGTTGTTTTCGGAATTATTTTGATTTATTGTAGTACTTAATATAACTTTTAAGTTGCAAATAAACATGTTTATTACCTCTGTAACTTGAATTTTTATTTATTTTACCTCTCTAACTCAATATAAGTTAGAAAGAATCTAGACCTCTACAAGTCGAATATTTCCTTACAAAATCCGCATAAGTCGAAATCCT
Organism: Caerostris extrusa; assembly: GCA_021605095.1. Taxonomy (NCBI): domain Eukaryota; kingdom Metazoa; phylum Arthropoda; class Arachnida; order Araneae; family Araneidae; genus Caerostris; species Caerostris extrusa. The sequence goes on from BPLR01014205.1 coordinate 174,332, forward strand.
CCATAAGTCGAAAACTCTATAACTTGAATTATTTGGCGTCTCCCTTGAAGTTCGATTTACAGAGTTCTACTATGTGTGTCTGTGTATATATATATACAGGGTGATTCAACGGTCACGAGATAAATTTTGAAGGGTGGTACAGCGTACTAAACGATATATTTTTTAATTAATTAACAGAGGATATGTAGACATAGAAATGTAGGGTCAGAGAGACGCGTTGAGGCATGAACACACACACAAAAAAATGAGAGATGAAAAAGAAAAACATTATTTACTCACATCATTACAGAGTGCTTCTTTGATTCAATGTTTACAATTAATGCTCAAAAGTGCGACCATCGACAGTAATACATGCTTTCTGGCGTCGAGGATTTCATGGGCGAACAGTTCCAAAGATGCCCAGCATTTCGCTCACATTTGAAAGCGTAATGGATAACCGAACAACAAAGTCCTTAATTAAGTCAGCTGGAGTCTCGTAAATAAACACAAAAATGCAAACGCAGAGTAAGAATAAAATAGAGTACGCATTGGTGTTGCCAGCCGCAGAATGTGAAACTCATAACTTGACGGATATCAGTTGGGACATTCAGTATGTCAGCTTGTTGCAAAAAATTTATTTGGAAATGTGTTTGTGCCTTAAAATGTCTTGTGCGGACTGATGGCCAATTGGCTAGCGCTCCGGTTCTTGGTACCACAGGCTTCAGGTTCGAGTCATGGCGGTGGCATGGATGTGCGTTAATGGTTCGAACCCAGGTTAAATTGTAGGTCCCAGTCTCATTAGCCTAAAAGTGGGCAAAAAATAACCGTAGAGTGACAGACCAAACCAATCAACGTGTCTTGTATAATTCCATACAAAAAATGTATGCTTTAGTAAGATGTACCATCACCAAAGTTCATCCCATGACCATTGAATTATATATATATTTGTGTGGTTTTTCCTTTTTTGGTCTGCCACTGCAGTTATTGCTGTTCAACGGTTTAGTATTCGGATCTTATTTTCTAAGAGTGCCATCATGGCGGTGACATGTACGATTGTGAGTGGTTCGGAATCCACGCTAAATTGTAGGTCTCGGAGTAATTCACCTAAAAGTGTGCACAAAATGGCCGTAGAGCAACATTTGCATCATTGCGAACGTGTCTTGTATCATTCCCATAGAAAAAATATATGTTTTCGTAAGATGTAGGCCTGTGGCCAGAGCGCTAGTCACTCGGCCATTCAGGCGCCTAGACGTGAAAACTGTTGTTTCTAGTTCATCCCATGTCTTTTGGTTGTTGATCCAAACTAGACCTTTGGACTCATTAAACTTTGGTTCTTGATCCATGTCTTTTGGTTGTTGAACAAATCCATGTCCATGGATTTGTTCTGTTCTTTATATATATGTTGGATATTTTATGAAGCAGTTGAATTTAATTGGTAATTATGATCCATCAACAGCAAGTTTACAATAGACATGATCCTTCTTGTCATTTGTAAAATTGAAACATTTTATACAAAATTGAACTGAAATATAATTTTCATCGGCCTCATCTTTATCCATTAAAGTGCTACGAAGATCACTATTTAATTTCACACAGAAAAACATCCAGCAAGAAAAAATGTCTTGTAATTGTACTTGACATGAAGCTCTAATATTCCGACTCACAATGACTTTCCCTCTAAGGCAGTGCAGTACTAGAGTAATTAATCATCTTCGTCCTAAATGAAAGTCGCGGCGATTGTCATCTTTGTGAAAGGAAATGCCCCCTTCGCAATCAACTCTAATCTGTATCTCGAGGTCCTTTGATTTTGGCGACAATTAGAAGAATTCTCGTCCACTTAATTACGTTTTTCGCCTCTTGTTCGCTAATTGAAGGGGGAACAAAACCTCTCGACTGATGGTTGATCTTGTGGAAGGGCGACTTTTTTTTTTTCTTTTCTTTCTTTTTTTTTTTCTTTTTTGGCGACCGTTTTGTGTAATGAAAGACCGATGTGAGTTGAGGACGTGGTTTTAAATTAAAAATTTGATTAAAAGTAGTCAAGTGATTTTCTTCTTTGTAGTAATTAAGAAAAATGAAAGTTTACTATTTTGTTCCATTGTTGCTGGGAAGATTGAGTTATTATGTTTTATTTGAATTAAAAACTTACGAGTGGAAGGAGTTGGTTAAAATAATTGAATTTATTTAAGACTGTTTACTCATTATTAATTTTTGACTAATTTTGAGCGACAATGTAAACCATTTACATCTTTATTTTAGATTTGGCAAACAAAGTTTTTTGTAAATCTATACTCGTACCCTTCCTTTATTTTAGGGCTGATTGTATTAGGAAAATAATTATTATTTGTACAGTTTTGGTGTGAGTGCAGTTGTTTTTTTATGTCCTATTCAGTATTATAATATACTATTACATCACACGTTATCATTATTCCTAGAGCTGAAATGCCCCTATACAGTTTGGGAATGATGTGGGTCAGAAGTCTGACTGGGATCTGTGACGCTCTACACTCATATGAGACCTACGGCGTAAGTGAATTCCAAACCCCTCCAAACATCCATGGCATCGACGGAACTCCAACTCGAACCCTGTGGCACAGAGCACCAGAGCGTTAGACACGCGGCCATTCAGATCCATTATAATATACTGATAAACATATAGTTTAAAATATAATTTTGTAAAAAATACAAAAATTAACTCCCTGGAAAACAGTCAATGTTGGACTATGGCCTGCTATCTACTGGCAGATTCCGGAACAGGAGATGTTTTCTTTGTTTTGCAGGGGAGGTTTGTCAGCCCTAACCCAACGCTCTAGAGTCATGTTATACAGGGACCTATGGTTATAATTCAGTATTATAATATATGATCCATCAATAGAACATTTATGATGAACTTGATATCTCTTGCCATTCAAATTGAAACATTTGTTACAAAATTGAACTGGAATACATTTTTCATTGACATCATCTTTATCTATTTAAGTGCACGAAGATCATAGTTTAATTTCACATACAAAACGTCCACCAAGAAAAAGTTCCTTTTAATTGTACTTAACATCAAGCTCTAGTATTCCGACTCACAATGACTCTCCCTCCAAGACAGTGGAGTACTAGAGTAATTAATCATCTTCGTCCTAAATGAAAGTCATCGTTGTGAAAGGAAATGCCCCCTTCGCAATCCACTCTAATCTGTATCTGGAGGTCCTTTGATTTTGGCGACAATTAGAAGAATTCACGTCCACTTAATTACGTTTTTCGCCTCTTGTTCGCTAATTGAAGGGGGAACAAAACCTCTCGACTGATGGTTGATCTTATGGAAGGGCGACTTTTTTTTCTTTTCTTTTTTGGCGACCATTTTGTGTAATGACGACGTGGTTTAAATTAAAAATTTGATTAAAATGTTGTCAAGTGATTTTCTTCTTTGTAATTAAAGAAAATGAAAGTTTACTATTTTGTTGCGGCATTGTTGCTGGGGAGATTGAGTTATTACGTTTTATTTGAATTAAAAACTTACGAGTGGAAGGAGATGGTTAAAATAATTGAATTTATTTGAAAGAATGTTTACTCGTTATTAATTTTTTAACAATTTCTAAATCATGTACATCTTTATTTTAGATTTGACAAACAAGGTTTTATATAAGTCTAGTAGTCTTTCTTTATTTTCGGGCTAGTTATATTAGGAAAATTGTTATTATTTGTACAGTTCTTCCTGTCAATCCAGTTTTTCTTATGTTCCATTCAAAATTACATAACAAATCAAAACCATCTCTCAGGCTCTGATGACCGGGTCACTAGCACTCTGATAGACTTGGTCACAGATTTCAGATACGAGTCAAAGCGGGGTTAAGGTATTTATAGTGGTTCGGAATCCACTTTAAACTGTAGATCCCGGTCTGACTAGCCCTCGTGTGCACATTATGATCGGAGAGCGACAAACCAATAACTATCTCTCGTTTTTGCCATCTATAAAATCGAAACACTTTATACAAAATTAAACTGGAATATATTTTTCACTGACATCATCTTTATCCATTTAACTGCTACGAAGATTACTGTTTAACCTCAAGCACAAAAAGTTCCATCAAGAAAAATGTATTTTAATTGTACTTGACATGAAGCTCTAGTATATTCCGACTCGCAATGACTTTCCCTCCAAGGCAGTGCAGTACTAGAGTAATTAATCATCTTCGTCCTAAATGAATGTCTCGGCGATTGTCATCTTCGTGAAAGGAAATGCCCCCTTCGCAATCAACTCTAATCTGTATCTCGAGGTCCTTTGATTTTGGCGACAATTAGAAGAATTCTCGTCCACTTAATTACGTTTTTCGCCTCTTGTTCGCTAATTGAAGGGGGAACAAAACCTCTCGACTGATGGTTGATCTTATGGAAGGGCGACTTTTTTTTCTCTCTTCTCCTTTCTTTTTTCATTTTTTGGCGACCGTTTTGTGTAATGAAAGACCGGAGTGGGTTGAGGACGTGGTTTAAATTAAAAATTTAATTAAAAAGTTGTCAAGTGATTTTCTTCTTTGTAGTAATTAAAGAAAATGAAAGTTTACTATTTTGTTGCTCTGGAGATTGAGTTATTACGTTTTATTTGAATTAAAAACTTACGAGTGGAAGGAGTTGGTCAACATAATTGAATTTATTTGAAAGAATGTTTACTCGTGATTAATTTTTGAATAATTTTGAATAATTATGTGTACAGGTTAAATCTTTATTTTAGATTTTGCAAACAAGTTTGTATGTTAATCTATACTCGTACCCTTTCTGTATTTTCTGGATAAATATGTTAAGGAAATTGTCATTAGGTGAAGAGTTATTTTTATTAGTGTCATTATTGAAGTATTAAGGAAATTGTTATTATTGGTCAAACCAATTCTTTTTTTTTGTATTATATAACAAAACTAGCCCCCGCCCCCAGGACCTGATGGCTGAGTGGCTAGCGCTCTGGTTCCCGGTGCCACACGTTTCGGGATTGAGTTCCCGCGGTGTCATGGATGTTTGTAGCGATTCGAAATCCACTTTAAGCGGCAGGTCCCAGTCTCTTATGACTGTTGGGCGTAGGGCTGACAAACCTATCCTGTAAAAACATTTCCTGCCTCGAAATCTGCCAGTAGGCAGACGGACTTGGCAAACCAGGGGGCTGTTGTGCCAATGATGATGATGAGGAAACTCCTTGCACTACAGTCCATGCTGAACTCCAGCCGTATACCTACTGGCAGATTTCGAGGGGCCTGATAGCCGAGTAGCTAGTGCTCTGGCGCTTGGTACCACAAGTTTCGGGTTCGAATCTCGGCGGTGCATGGAGATTTGTAGTGATTCGGAATCCACTTTAAGCAGTAGGTCTCTGTCTCATATGACCCTAGAGCCTACTCAGACGTCTCACCCACATCATTGCCAAACTATAAAGGGGAAACTCAGATCTAGGGCCAGTGACGTGGTGTAGTATTAGTAGTTGTGGCAGATTCCGAAACAGGAAAAGTTTTCTTTGTTTTACGGTGAAGGTTTGTCAGCTGTCCCAACGCGAGCCATATTAGACCGTGAACTACGGTTTAAAGAGGATTATGAACCACTACGAACATCCATAGCACCGCCGGTGCTCAAACCCTAAACCTTGACACCGAGCTCCAGCCACTCGGCCATATGGCCCTAGTATTATATAATAAGCAAGATAAATAATGTAATAAAAGATTACTTTTTCGAAGAAGACTTGCTTCTAAATATTTGCTGTCAAAATAATTTATCTCTTTAATTAAAAACAGTAAATCAAATATATGTTTCTTAAACAAAAAAAAAAAAAAAAAAAAAAACACGATGTTCCGAGGAGAAAAATCTGTAGTGGGATATGTTAGTATATAAAAAAAAAAACATGATTAGAAAGAGGGAATGAATATTTCATTCAAAAGATACAGATCGGTCCGTGTAGCTAAGCAATCAATGGTTCTTGCGATCATTAATGCTCCGATTACATATCGGGTCGTCAATAAATAACGATTAAGGAGCTGTGATAGCTGCTCTGACGATCGCTTTGTTCGCCTTTAATTAACTAATCAATAAAAGACATGCCAATCTCTAAGATTGGCACATACTATTATCTGACATAGGGGCCTGATGGCGGAGTGACTAGCGATCTGGCCCTCGGTACTACAGGCTTCAGGTTCGAGTCCCGGCGGTGCACTGGATGCTGATAGGAATTCGAAATCCATTTTAAACCGTAGGTCCCGGTCTTTTATAACTGTTAAGGGTAGGGATGACAACTCCACCCCGAAAAAAATAATTATACGAAGATATGAAAAATTAAAAATAAAATTTGATCACAAGGGCACGATTAAATCACAAGCACAGCTCACTAAAAAGTCGGGGATTTTTCAGATTTCTCGAGTCTACGTCTAATCTAAATATATGTGGTCTGCGGCAGACCTTAATTATCCCCGGTGTGATACATGAAACCACAAGGGGTTAACTTTGAAACAGGCTGAATCTCCGACCCGTTCTGTCACTTAAGAGAAAAAAGAAAAACAACTCTTCTGGTCGCAGAACTCTCTCGCTTCTTCACAAAAAAAACCTCCTTTTAAGAAAATCCGTCAAGAGGATGGGGGTCAGCTTCCCTCACTTCTCATTGGAATAGACATTTCTCAGCTCGTTGCCTATCATCCAACACGATGGAACAACTCATGGTATAGTTCATATTCAATCTGTAGTTGTTTCGACGTGTGAAGGTCGCACAGGCATTCGCTAATTTTATGAGTCTCATTATACAGGGCACTGAATAACTGCTAACAGATTTGAGTGACAGGTTGTTCTCATTAGTACAAAGCACTAATTGCATGTAATATAATTATCCACAATAAAGCTCGTCTGCTATCAAATTTGAGTGATGGGTTGTTATATAGTATATACTTATAAAATAACATATATTCCTTTTTCATGGAACTAAAATGATAATTTGAGTAATGAGTTGCTATATATACTTGTAAAATAAGATACATTCCTCTCATGGGAATGAAAGGCCGAAAATCTTCCAGTGAGAAAAAAAATGCTACAGTACTATATATTGTAAATTCCTGTTGTATTTTCTCATTTAGAAAAAAATTATCGTTCCTATAAGTTTATTTTTAGTCTATAAAATTATAAAAATAGCCCATTATTGTATCAATACTGTAAACCCGTTTATTAATTCATAATAAATGATACATATATACACTAATGAGTAAAATGTTAATATATTAACAAATATTTATGGACAATTACTTAAATATGTATTTAGTATTTAATTCGTTTAAACTATATGCAAAAGTTAATGCGATATTCATTGATTAAAAATTTATAATCACGTAAGAATTTCACAAAAAAAAAATCAATTGTATATTAAATATTTGAGAAAACAGAATTCTTATCGAAAACGCAGAATAAATTCTTCGAAAAGCATAATTTCTTATGAAAATAAAATTGATTTTATTCAGATTATTGCAGCATAAGAATAACAGAATACGGAATAGAATAAAATATTAGAGTATTTTAGAATAAAAGACATCATTCATATGTGCTATAAATATTCATAAAATTTATGAGTTTTCATATGTAGTAAATTGAAAAACTTTTATTTGCGAAAGATTTGAAGAAAATTATAGAGTACAGCAGTATTATCGTTTTACGAAAATACTTTTAATAAATTTTCAAGTACGATAATAGAAAATGCATACATTGAATTTCAACAACAATTGCAAAAGTCTTAAAAATTCCTGAAATCAATGGAAAATACGTATGCCCTAGGGATAATAATTACTCCACAATAAATATTACATTAACAGTGAAGTAGTTTTTGGAATCGAATAAAAAACGTAGTGAATTTACGGTATGGTATCCATAGTAACGTTTTCAACTTATTTGACATGGTAAATTATTGAAATTGTTTGATGAAAATAATAAACTATTTAATACATAATTATTGGTTAACAAACTTTAAAATTGGTCTGAAATGTTCTTATTTATAATAAAATCATTCGACAATGTGGATAATATTAAATATGTTTTTCAATGCATGCCTAGATAAAAGAGTATATAATTTCTATTTATTAAAATAGCATATTGGATGTATTAAATTTATCATAAGCATTAAGTTTATCAACCCTAATATATTTTATTAATATATTATATATTTTACTAATATTAATATATTATCCCTGATATATCCTATTCCAAGACTTACCGTTCTTTGTATAAACTTAATTAAAAATAAAATTTTGTTAATCATAATTGCAATCAAATTATTATTTAAACGTAAATAAGATTATTAAAATCTCTAAATTATATTACCAAAAGATATATACGTAAATTTAATTATCAAAACTTAAAATAATTAATTATCATAGGTTAATTTTTACATTTAAGATAAAAAAAAAAAAATTTTTGGCGCAATATAACTTTTTATGATGTAGGATTCCATGATTAAGCGTGCGAACGGACAAAGGTTTAAGTTCACTGGTGGAGTGCATTGCAGTCATTCATTTCAGAAGCAGTATATATAGTGATGGCGATCAATTTGGAGGCTGGTTGTTGGGAGTTTTTCCTGTTTTCCCCCAATACGGCACTTAAATGTGTAGCAGTTTCACTGAAAACTTCTCTTAGAAATCATCCTTTTTCCTCCCTTCATAAGTGGAACATGTCATCTCTGATGTTTATTGATTCAACCAGTATATTTCATATAATCAACCAATACTTGTAACATATTCAACCAATATTTTTCCATTTTTTTTTGCTAAGTACGATATATTGTAATCCCTGTTGTATTTGTTCATTTAAAAACATTATCGTTTCTTAAGGTTTGTTTTTAGTCTATAAAATTATACGAATAGAGTATAAAATAGCCCGTTTATAAAATAGCCCGTTGTAAATAAAACAAAATGTTCCGTTTATCAATTCATAATAAAATCCATGTATGTATAAATTACTGACTCAAATATTAATACAAGATTAGCAAATCTTTATTAACAAATATTTAAATATGTATTTAGTATTTAATTCATTTAAACTATATGCAAAAGTTAATGCGATAAATATTCATTGAATTTAAATTTATAATCACATAAGAATTTCACACAAAAAATCAATTATATATTAAATATTTGAGAAAACTGAATTCATATCGAAAACGTAGATTAAATTACGAAAACAAATTCATTTTATTCAGATTATTGCAGCATAATAATAACAGAATACGGAATAGAATAAAATATTAGAGAATTTTAGAATAAAAGACCTCATTCATATAGTCTATAAATATTCATGAAATTTATGAAGTTTCGTATGTAGTAAATTGAAAATCTTTTATTTGCGAAAGATTTGAAGAAAATTATAGACTACAACAGTATTGTCGTTTTACGAAAATACTTTTAATAAATTTTCAAGTAAGATAATAGAAAATGCATACATTGCATTTCAACAACAATTCCACAAGTCTTAAAAAATTCTGGAAATAAATGAAAATACGTATGCCTCAGGGATAATAATTACTCCACAATAAATATTACATTAACTGTGAAGTAGTTTTGGAATCGAATAGGCAACGTGGTGAGTTTACTTTATGGTAACCATAGTAACGGTTTTAATTTATTTGACATGGTAAATTATTGAAACTGTTTGATGAAAATAATAAATTATTTAATACATAATTATTGGTTAACAAACTTAAAAATGGGCCTGAAATTTTCTGATTTATTATAAAACCATTCTATAATACGGATGATATTAAATATTTTTTTCAATACAGGGTTTATTATACATGCTTTGGTAAAACAGGAGTATCTATAAATTCTATTTATTAAAGTAATACATTGAATGTATTTAATTTATCATTAACATGTCATGCCTAATATATTTTATTAATATATTATATATTTTACTAATATTAATAATTTTCCCCTAATATAACCTATTCAAAGACTTACCGTTCTTTGCATAAATTTAAGTAAAAATAATATTGTGTTAATCATAATTGTAATTTGCATTATTATTTAAACGTAAATAAAAGTATTAAAATCTACAAATTATATTAATAAAAGACATATAGGTACATTTAGTTATCAAAAATTAAAACAAATTATCACAGGTTAATTTTTAAAAGTAAAAAGATAGTATTTTTTTTTTTTTTTTTTTTTTTTTTTTTTGTACCAAGTTTTATCTTTTTGGAAATGCTTATAATGTAGGAACATTTGGTTAAGATGCGAAATGACAAAGGTTCGAGTTCACTGGGGAATACATTCCAGTCATAGATCTTCGGAAACAGTATATAAATAACATTTATGCATATATATTTATATGTATGTATAATATATATATATATATATATATATATATATATATATATATATATATATATATATATATATATTATCTTCACGGTCATTTTTCTGCGCACTTTAGGTTAAATATAAACTCTATTGTTTTGTGATCTATTTGGTAGCAGTTTAATGGGAGTTTTTGCTGTTTCCCTCATATGACAAGTAAATGCGTAGCAGTTTCATCGGAAAGTTCTCTAGGAAGTAATCGCTTTCAGTTCTTTCATAAGTGGAACATGACATCTCTGATGTTATTTAAGATTCAACCAATACATTTTAAATATTCAAACAATATTTTTCCAGTCTTTTTACTAAGTACTATATATTGTAATCGCAGTTGTAGTTGCTCATTTAAAAAACATTATCATTTCTTAAGGTTAGTTTTTAGTCTATAAAATAACACGAATCCAGTATAAAATAGCTCATGATTGTGTCAATGGTGTAAACCCAACAAAATGATAAAAATTTTTAAATATGATCCGTTAATCAATTCAGAATAAAAACCACGTATATATTAATGATTCAAATGTTATTACAACATTAGTAAACGTTTATTAACAAATATTTAAATATATATTTAGTACTTAATTCATTTTGCAACTATATGAAAATGGTAATGCGATAAATATTCATTGAATTAAAATTTATAATCACGTAAGATTTTTATGAAAAAAAGGCAGTTTGATATTAAATATTTGAGAAAAACAGAATTCATATCGAAAACGCAGATTTAAATTCTTCGAAAAGTATAATTTCTTACGAAAATAAAATTTATTTTATTCAGATTATTGCAGCATTATAATAATAGAAGAAAACGGAATAGAATAAAATATTAGAGTATTTTTAGAATAAAAGGCCTCATTCATATGGACTATAAATATTCATAAAATTTAAGAGTTTCGTATCTAGTAAATTGAAAAACATTTATTTGCGAAAGATTTGAAGAAAATTATAGAGTACGACAGTATTGTCGTTTTACGAAAATACTTTTAATAAATTTTCAAGTACGATAATAGAAAATGCATACATTGAATTTCAACAACAATTGCAAAAAGTCTTAAAAAAATCCTGAAATCAATGGAAAATACGTATGGCCTAGGGTTAATAATTACTCCACAATAAATAGGATATTAACTGTGAAGTAATTTTTTTGGAATCCAATAAAGAACGTAGTGAGTTTACGTTACGGTAACCATGGTAACGTTTATAATTTATTTGACATGGTAAATTATTGAAACTGTTTGATGAAAATAATAAATTATTTAATACATAATTATTGGTTAACAAACTTTAAAATGGGTCTCAAATTTTCTTATTTATGATAACCATTCGACAATGTGGATAATATTAAATATGTTTTTCAATACATTGTTTATTATACATGCCTAGATAAAACAGGAATATCTAATTTCTATATATTGAAATAATATATTGGATGTATTAAATTATAATAAGCATTATAAGCAGGATGTATTAAATACATATAATTTAATAAATTATATGTATTAAATTTATGATCACTAATATTTTTTAATTTTTGAAAACTTACTGTTTTTCATATAAATTTAATTAAAAATAATATTTTGTTAATCATAAGTAATCAAATTATCATTTAAACGTATATAAAATTATTAAAATCTATAAATTATATTGATAAAGGACATATAAGTACATTTAATTATCACAACTTAAGATTGTAAAAAATTTACGTTTTGTAAGATTGTAAGATTTTTTTTGTCATAAGTTTTACCTTTTGGAAATTTTTATAATATAATATCCTTTGATTAAAAAAAAAAAAAAGGACAATGGTTCGAGTTCACTGGTGGAGTGCATTCCAGCCATGTTTTAGAAACAGTATATAAACTCTATAGTGATGAGATCTATTTGAAGGATGATTGGTGGAAGTTTTCCTGTTTTCCCCCATATGGCACTTAAATGTGTAGCAGTTTCCCGAAAAGTTCTTTCAGAAGTCATCACTTTTTCCTCCCTTCATAAGTGGAACATAACGCCTCTGATACTTTTTATGATTCAACCAATATTTTTCAATATATTCAACCAATATTTTTCAATACATTCAACCAATAATTTTTTACTATATTCAACCAATATTTTGTAATATATTTAACCAATATTTTGTAATATATTCAACCAATATTTTATAATATATTCAACCAATATTTTATATATTCAACCAATATTTTATGATATATTCAACCAATATTTTATAATATATTCAACCAATATTTTATAATATATATTTAACCAATATTTTATAATATATTCAACCAATATTTTATAATATATTCAACCAATATTTTATAATATATTCAACCAATATTTTATAATATATTCAACCAATATTTTATAATATATTCAACCAATATTTTTTAATACATTCAACCAATATTTTATAATACATTCAACCAATATTTTTTAATATATTCAACCAATATTTTATAATATATTCAATCAATATTTTTCCTATATTCAATCAGCATTTTTTAACATATTCACGAATATTTCTCATATATTCAACAAACATTTTTTAACATATTCACCGATATTTCTCATATATTCAAGAAACATTTTTTAACATATTCACCAATATTCTTCATATATTCAAACAATATTTTTCATGGTTTGGACCAATATTCTTCATATATCTGACCAATATTTTTTAACATATTCAACCAATATTTTTACTAAGTACAATATATTGTAATCCCTGTTGTATTTGCTCATTTAAAAAAAAGATCATCGTTTCTTTAAGTTCATTTTTAGTCCGTAAAATTATACGAATCGAAAATAAAATAGCCCATGCTATAAACCCGTGCCGTATATCAATGCTATAAACCCGTTTATCAATTCATAATAAAAACTATATACATATACATTTCATGACTCAAATATTAACAAATGTTTATTAACAAATATTTAAATATTTATTTAGTATTTAATTCATTTTGGAACTGTCTACAAAAGTTAATGAGATAAATATTCATTGAATTAAAATTTATAATCGCGTAAGAATTTTACAACAAAAAATCCAGTTGTATATTAAATATTTGAGAAATAGAATTCATATCGAAAACGTAGATTAAATTCTGAGAAAAGTATAATTTCTTACGAAAATAAAATTGATTTTATTCAGATTATTGCAGCATAAGAATAACAGAATATGGAATAGAATAAAATATTAGAGTATTTCAGAATAAAAGACCTCATTCATATGGTCTTTAAATATTCATAAAATTTACGAGTTTTCGTATGTAGTAAATTGAAAAAATTTTTATTTGCGAAAGATTTGAAGAAAATTATAGAGTACAGCAGTATTGTCGTTTTTATGAAAATACTTTTAATAAATTTTCAAATACGATAATAGAAAATGCATACATTGAATTTCAACAACAATTCCACAAGTCTTAAAAAATCCTGAAATCAATGGAAAATACGTATGCCCTACGGATAATAATTACTCCACAATAAATATTACATTAACTGTGGAGTAGTTTTTCGAATCGAATAGACAACGTGGTGAGTTTACGGTATGGTAACCATGGTAACGCTTATAATTTATTTGACATGGTAAATTATTGAAACTGTTTGATGAAAATAATAAATTATTTAATACATAATTATTGGTTAATAAACTTTAAAATGGGTCTGAAATTTTCTTATTTATTATAAAACCATTCAACAATGTGGATAATATTAAACATTTTTTCCAATACCTTGTTTATCATACATGCCTAATTAAAACAGGAGTATCTAATTTCTGTTCATTAAAATAATATATTGGATGTATTAAATTTATCATAAGCATTATATTTATAACTAATATTTTTAATTTTTGAAAGCTTACCGTTTTTTATATAAATTTAATTAAAATAAAATTTTGTTAATTATAATTGTAATCAAATTATTATTTAGAAGTATATAAAATTATTAAAATCTATAAATTATATTAGTAATAGGTACATTTAGCTATCAAAACTTTTAATTATCCTAGATTAATTTTTTTAATCCCATCTTTTGGAAATGTTTATAAAGTAGGATCCTGTGGTGAAGCATACGAAAGAACAAAGGTTCAAGTTCAATGGCGGAGTGCATTTCAGTCATTGGTTACAGAAACAGTAAAACATAAAAATATAAATTCTATAGTGATGCAATCTATTTGAAGGCTGATTGGGGAAGTTTTACCTGCTTTCCCTTATATGGCACATAAATGTGTAGCAGTTTCAGCGAAAAAAGTTCTCTCAAAAGTCATCACTTTCCCTCTCTTCATAAGTGGAATATGACGACTCTGATGCTTTTTATGATTTAAATAATATATTTAATATATTCAACCAATATTTTTTAATATTTTCAATCAATTTTTATATATTCGACCTATATTTTTTAATACATTCGACCAATATTTTTTTAACATATTCAACCAATATTTTGTAATATATTCAATCAATATTTTTAAATGTTTAACCAATATTTTTTAATATTTTCAACCAATATTTTTCAATATTTTTACTAAGTATGATATATTGTAATCGCTGCTGTATTTGTGCATTTAGAAAAATATCTTTTCTTTTAAGTTTGTTTTTAGTTTATAAAATTATACGAATAGAGTATAAAATAGTGATTGATTGTGTTAATATTGTAAACACGTTTATCAATTCATAATATATGGTGTATATATACACTAATGTTTAAAATATTAATACGATACTAACGAATGTTTATTAACAAATATTTAAATGTGTGTTTAGCACTTAATTCATTTTTAGAGAAACGTTAATGTGATAAATATTCATTGAATTAAAATTTATAATCACGTAATAATTTAACAAAAAAAAAAAAAAGAAATTAAGTAGGATATTAAATATTTGAGAAAACAGAATTCATATCGAAAACTCAGATTAAATTCTGAGAAAAGTATAATTTCTTAGAAAATAAAATTTATTTTATTCAGATTACGACAGCATAATAATAGCAGAATACGGAATAGAATAAAATATTAGAGAGTTTTAGAATAAAGGACCTCATTCATATGGGCTATAAATATTCATAAAATTTATGAGTTTCGAATGAAAGTAAATTGAAAAACTTTTATTTGCGAAAGATTTGAAGAAAATTATAGAGTACAACAGTATTGTCGTTTTACGAAAATACTTTTAATAAATTTTCAAGTACGATAATAGAAAATGCATACATTGAATTTCAACAACAATTCCAAAGTCTTCAAAAAAATCCTGAAATCAATGGAAAATACGTATGCCCTACGGTTAATAATTACTCCACAATAAATATTGCATTAACTGTGAAGTAGTTTTTGGAATCGAATATAAAAGTAGTGAGTTTACGGCATGGTAACCATAGTAACGGTTTTAATTTATTTGACATAGTAAATTATTGAAACTGTTTGATAAAAATAATAAATTATTTAATACATAATTATTGGTTAACAAACTTTAAAATGGGTCTCAAATTTCCTTATTTATGATAAAACCATTCGGCAATGTGGGTAATATTAAATATGTTTTTCAATGCATTCCTAGATAAAAGAGTATATAATTTCTATTTATTAAAATAATATATTGGATGTATTAAATTTATCATAAGCATTAAATTTATCATGCCTAATATATTTTATTAATATATTATATGTTTTACTAATATTAATATGTTATCTGTAATATATCCTATTCCAAGACTTACCATTCTTTGTATAAATTTAATTAAAAATAAAATTTTGTTAATCATAATTGTAAAATTATTATTTAAACGTATATAAAATTATTAAAATTATAAATTATATTAATAAAAAGACATACTCGTATAGGTCCATTTAATTATCAAAGCTTAAAATAATTAATTATCGTAGATTCATGCCCTAGGGATGATAAATATTCCACAATAAATATTTCATTAATTGTGAAGTGGTTTTTGGAATCCAATAAAGAACGTAGTGAGTTTACGTTACGGTAACCATGGTAACGTTTATAATTTATTTGACATGGTAAATTATTGAAATTGTTTGATGAAAATAATAAATTATTTAATTCATAATTATTGGTTACCAAACTTTAAAATTGGTCTGAAATTTCCTTATTTATAATAAAATCATTCGACAAAGTGGATAATATTATGTACGTTTTTCAATACATTGTTTATTATACATGCCTAGATAAAAAGAGTATCTAATTTCTATTTATTAAAATAATATATTGTATTAACATAAGCATTAAGTTTATCATTATTATTTAATTTTCAAACATTGTATATTTAATTTTTAAAAACTTACCGTTCTCTATAAAAATTTAATTAGAAATAATATTTTCTTAATCTTAATTGTAATCAAACTAGTTTAGGAGCGTAAATAAAATTATTAAAATCTATAAATTACATTAAAATTACATAAATATACTTACATTTAATTATCAAAACTTAAAAATAATTATCCTAGATTAATTTTCTTTAAATACAGATTTTTTTGTCACAAGTTTTACCCTTTGGAAATGTTTATAATGCGGGATCTTTTGTTTTAAGTATGAGAAAAGAAAAAGGTTCGAGTTCACTGGTGGAGTGCATTCCAGTCATTGGTTTTAGAAACAGTATATAACTCTGCAGTGATTGTGATCTATTTGGAGGCTGATTAGTGGGAGTTTTCGCTATTTTCCCTCATATGAAATGTAAATGCGTAGCAGTTTCACCAAAAAGTTGTCTTGAAGTCATCGCTTTCCATTCCTTCATAAGTGGAATATGATGTCTCTGATGCTTTTTATATCATTGTCTGTTAAAGAAATTTGAATTCATGATTTTTTGTTTTGTTTATACTTTCATTTTTCATATCCTGATTTCATTTTTATTTATTAAGCATTAGAATAAAAAATATTAGAAAACGCAATAGAAATTTTTATGATGTAAGATCCTATGATTAAGCATGCGAAAGAACAAAGGTTTGAATTCTCTGGTAGATTGGATTCTAGTCATTGGTTTTAGAAACAGTATATAAACTCTATAGTGATTCTGATCTATTTGAGGATGATTAGTGGGAGTTTTCTTTGTTTTCCTCCATATGACACATAAATTCATTGTAGTTTCACCAAAAGTTCTCTCGGAAGTCATCACTTTCCGTTCTTTCATACGTGGAACATGATGTCTCTGATGATTTTTATATCACTGGCTGTTAAAGAAATTGATTGAATTGAATGATTTCATAATTTGCTAAATTTCTTTCTTATCTAGCATTGATATTAATACTTGTTTCACACATTAGCTCTAAGAAAGCGAATAAATAAATATATCAAGGCTATTTTTTTCCAACCTCCGATGGGGCATTAAATAAAGACAAGTGTGAATAAAAATGGTTTTATTACATGGAGTCAAGTAATAATCAATATCACTTTACCACGTAGTCACCAACGTTGAGACATTTGTCATATTGGTGGATGAGTTTTCCAATGCCCTTCTCGCAATAGATTGCCGCCAGCGTATTGAGATAATTCTCCACAGAATCTTGAAAACGACGTTGGTCGAAAAACGTTGTTATCACAGGCTTCTCTTCAACTCTGGAAAGTCACTTGATGTTAGGTCAGGGCTGTATGCCAGGATTAGAGTAATCGCGAATGCTAAGCATTCCATTAAAAATGTGCAATATAAGCTGTGAATTGGTTACTACAGCAGTACGTACTCATGGATCAAAACAATTCATGAAAGAAAATCAGATACACAGGCGCGCATCCAGGATTAGATTCATAACAACTATTCATAAGATCAACTCTCTCCGATGAATTTCAGAATTGAATAAATATCTCTCTTCATCCAGATTAGATTCATAACAAACTATTCATAAGCATCTCAACTCTAGACGTCGGATGAGGATAGTAAAGGAAGGGTGCGAAATTGAATAAATGTCTCAACTCTACACAGGCGCGGGCGCGCATCCAGGATTAGATTCATAACAAACTATTGATGAGCATCTCAACTCTAGACGTCGGATGTAGGATAATAATCATGAAAGAAAATCAAAATTGAATAAATGTCTTTCTACACAGGCGCGCATCCAGGATTAGATTCATAACAAACTATTCATGAGCATCTCAACTCTAGACGTCGGATGAAAATAGGAAAATAATCAAGAAAGAAAATAAAAATTGAATAAATGAATAAATGTCTCTCTACACAGGCGCGCATCCAGGATTAGATTTATAATAAACTATGGATGAGCATCTCAGACGTCGGATGTAGGATAGTAATCATGAGAAGAAAATAAAAATTGAATAAATGTCTCTCTACACGGGCGCGCATCCAGGATTAGATTCATAATAATCATGAAAGAAAATCAAAATGAATAAATGTCTCTCTACACGGGCCGCCCAGGATTAGATTCCCTCTGAACACAGGCGCTCATTCAGAATTTTGTCTTCTACACGGGGGCAGGGGCTAAACCAAATAAAATGTAACGTCGGATGTTTGAAAATTGCCCACGGCGCGCATAGATCATACTATACTATAAGTTGACGTTATGGCCCATTGCTAGAGACGTCTCTTATACCACAGGCTTTAGATTCGAATCCTAGCTGTGGCATAGATGTTTGTTAGGGGTTCGGAATCCACATTAAACTGTAAGTACCTGTCTAATTAGCCCAAAGTGTGCAAAAAATGATCTTAAAGAGCGACAAACCAAACCAAAACTATAAGTAATACAAAGGATATCTGAAGTCGAAATTGCGTACATTAATTATTTTATTAATAATTTTTACATTGAGCTCATTTTTCAAATGCACGAAAAAGAAAACATTAAAGCTAAAAAATATTACACAAAAATAATAATTTAATTAGTAAAAACCTTATCAAATTGAATCTGATCAATTCTTAATTTTGTTATGCATATGCATTGTATTTGAAATGAATTTTAATAAGAATTTTTCAAAAAACTATTGTATTTATAAAAACTATTGTATTTATATCTAAACATTGCTGTGTTATACACATTGACAAAGGAAATAAAATAAATCATTTCATAACTACATATATTATCATACTATATTATCGTATACTGTATATGATATACTGCATATGTTATCGTTAATCTTATTAACTGGCTTGTTACCCAATAATACTTTAAAAAAAAGCCATTATGGAGATAAAATGGATGACATTTATATCAAATGAATGCATTTAATGTTTTAGTTATTCGTAATAATTAAATAAAGGCAACATTTGTTTTGTGTTTTGGTTTACATTGGTATAGATAGATGCTCTAGTTCATGAATTATAATATTAAAAAAATAGGAAACATTCTTACGAAATCTATTCAAGCAATGAAATTAACATAGATTTCCCCTTTTTCGAAGTTTTCTCAATTGAAAAAGAATGCTATTTGTTCTAAGTTTAGTGTTAACAAATGATTTGTTCTTGGAAAAATTAAATATCTTTCATTAATATTGATGCATAAATGGATTTTCTCAGACCTTCAAATCAATCTCATTAATATAAAGAGACGGGATATTTGTAATACATGATTGTAATCTACTATATATAAGGAAATTAATAACAACACAGAAATGTCACAAATAATCAATGCAATATCCCAACAAAGAAATATGTTATTGTCTTTTGAATATTTATCACATCAGATAAACGTCTAAAATGATTCGTACAACTTTAATATCACATAAAATATTGTATAGCGAACAATGACTTACAATTTTTTGTATTGCCTACATGTAATACCAATCATTTGTTTGCATAGAATACATAACGAAATGTGAAGCTCATCCATTATTAATTTGGCTAGAAATTTATTCCCGTTCGCAAAATTAACGGCCCTCTTAATGAAATATGGCACGACATGTATAATACCACTAAATAATCTGTGAATCATACTTTCACTGCAGACCATGCCAGATGGATACGGACACATACAGAGAGAGAGAGAGGTAAAATTGGCAAATATTACTGTGTCCAAAAAGTAAGACCAATATCCAATTTAAAATTTCCCGGGCTTAGAGAATTTCATTTTTTTTTTTTTTAGGTTGCTGGCACTTTCCTTGATATCTGTGTGAAATTTGGCGTCAAAATATTCATTAGTGTTTGAGTAAGAATTGGCTTTGTGAGACATTAAAACTGATTCCGACAATTTTTGAAATGTCTGAATTAATTGAGCAAAGAATTTGCATTCAATTTTGTTTGCGGAAACGTATAGGGTGACTTCTGGCTATTCCTTAAACTCAAAAGACCACTCCGGGGACACCGTTTTGAGTCGATTGAAGAGATTCAACGTGGATTGCAGCGCGCTTTGAAGGCCATAACTGCCGATGACTTTTTAGCATGCATTGAGAATTGGAAAAAAAGTTGGCATAAGTGCATTGTTCCGAATGGGGATTACTTTGTAGGCGATAAAATAAATTTGGAAGAATAAATAAGGAGTTTTTGAAAAAAAGAATTGGTCTTACTTTTTGGGCACAGTTGTAGCGAGCAATGACTGACAATATATATACATATTTTTTTCATTGCCTACATGTAATACCAACAACGAATGTCATCTGTTTTCATACAATACATAACGAAATCATTAATGTAAAGCTCATCCATTATTAATTTGGCTAGAAATTTATTCCCGTTCGCAAAAAATTAACGGCCCTCATGTAATGAAATATCGCACGACATGCATAATATCGCCAAATGATTCACAATACTTTCACTGCAGTCCATGCCAGATGGAGTCAGACACAGAGAGAGAGAGAGAGGAACCACGTCATTGGCAAATACTCCATCGGGTGTTCAACACTTGTGCTCCGTGGAATAAAGAGAAACACTTTATCGACAATTTAGCATGCCCGATCCAGAGTTGACGAACACGTGTACCAATTGCGAATCACGGCTTGCATGGAAGGGGGGCCTTGTGTAATCAATGCCCCCATTACCAAGTCCGGAACCCACAGGAAGGATAAAATTCACATCCAATTGCCCTCATCCGGGCCCCCTTCCCCAGAGGGTGGGGAGAGCACCCCCGTCCCCCTAATACTTAAAGATAGAACGATTTGGAAAGGGGCCTAGC
The DNA here is from genome assembly GCA_021605095.1 of Caerostris extrusa. NCBI lineage: Eukaryota > Metazoa > Arthropoda > Arachnida > Araneae > Araneidae > Caerostris > Caerostris extrusa. Next base: position 195,701 of record BPLR01014205.1, read on the forward strand.
GAGCCTCATTAATATTTCATGTCTGCTGTTGGGGCTAACGATGGATATTGATTCCTGACGACGCGTGGTGTCCGCAGAGTGGTCTTGTCTATCCTGATTGGTGCTGATTCTTCCTTCAGTGCTGTTCCTTTCCTTCTTCCTTCTTTTGCCAAATGTAAGGAGGTTTTTTTTGGTTTTTATGGACCACCATATTGTTAAGATCTATGGGACTTTCTCAATGGATGTGGCATTTCTTTATGCTGGTGTTTGAAATTTAAATAAGATGGCATTTTTTCCTTAAAAAAAAAGTTAAATTTAAGATTCTGTTTAAGTTCTACTATACTATTCAATTCTGTAAATTCATTGCTTAAGAATAAAAATCCCTTTATTAAAATATATTCATGATATAGATTGAATGATATTAAGTGTTTCAGATTTCTTTTTTTTTTTTTTTTTAATCATTGAAGATTTCATTTCTTAAGAATCATTATCACAATGCTGATTTGTGCTGGGATTTTTTTAATGGAAGAATCCATCTTTTTACCATCTGGAATTTTTTTGCATCTTCTTTTTTTGTTAAATCTAAGGAGGTTTTGATTTTTATGGACCACCATATTGTTGATATGTATGGGACTTTCACAATGGATGTGACACTTTATGCTGGTGTTTGAAATTTAATAAAGTTTTGGTTTTTCTTAAAATATAGCCTAAAGATGGTTAAATTTGAGAATAAGTTTAAGGTCTACTATACTATTCTATTCTATTCTGCAAATTCATTTTTTAGAATAAAACTTCCTTTATTACAATATATTTATGATATAGATTGGATGATATTAATTCTAAATTACTCGTTCAGATATGTTTTTTTTTTTTTTAATCATTGAAGATTTCATTTCATAAAATTATTATCACCATATGTTTTCATTTGTGCTTGATTCTTCCTAAATCTTCCTTGCGTTTTCTTTTTTGTGAAATCTAAGGAGGATTTAGTTTTTATGGACCATCATATTGTTAAGATGTGTGGGACTTTCTCAATAGATAAGCCATTTCTTTATGCCGGTGTTTGAAATTTAAAGAAAGAGGACCTAAAGACGATTAAATTTGAGATTCTGTCTAAGTTCTACTATGCTATTTTATTTTGTAAATTCATTACTTTAATAAAAATAAAATTAAATAAAGTTTAGGTTTTTAATAAAATAAAATAATAATAAAACTCCCTTTTATTGAGATATATTTATGATATATGTTACATGATGTTAATTGTTTTAGATTTGTTTTTTTTTTTAATCAAGATTTAATTTCATAGAATTTTTTTATGCCAGCGCGTTTTTGTTTGCGTGGATTGCTGGAATTCTTCCTTAATTTTCAATTTTCTTTGTATCTTATTTTTTTTTGTGATATTTAAGGAGGTTTTAATTTTTTGTAAACCCTCATATAGTTAGAATGGATGAGACTTTCTGCATGGATGTGGCATTTATTTATGCTGAAGCTTGAAATTATTTTAAAAAAAAATCTATTACATATTTATGATATAGATTGCCTGAAATAAATTATAAGTTAGTTATTGCAGGTTTCTCTTTTTTTTTTAATCATTGAAGATTTCATTTTATAGAATTATTATCCCTATAGTATCTCCAATGCCATCTGATTTATGCTGAGATTCTTCTTTAATTTTCGTTGCATCTTCTATTTTTGTGAAATGTAAAAATATTTTGGTTTTTGTAAACCTCCTTATTATTTAAATGGATGAGACTTTCTATATGGATATGTTGTTTTATATATCGAGGTTTGAAATTCAATAAATGATAATGGTAATCAATATTTTTCTTTAAAAAGTCCAAAAGATGATTAAATTTGAGATTGAATTAAAATTCCATTACCTCCTGTAAATTTAAAACTAAATTACATTTATAATATTGATTGTATGGTATCGATTACAAGTAACTTTTATTTTAAATTATTGAAAACTCTATTTCATTGAATTATTAATCACGTATACCCCGATTTGTGCTTGAATTCTTCGATACTTTTCTTTGCATTTTTCTCTTGCTGTAATTTAAAACGGTTTTAGATTTCATGAATCATCATATAGTTGAAATTTATGGATTATTTTATTTAATTAATTATTTTTTATTTTCCTATGAATGCATAGTAGTGTTTGGAATTGAAAAAATGACAATAGGATCCATGTTTTTTAAGATATAAAGATAATTGCATTTAAGATTCAATTAGAATTCTTTTTATATATTTTTGTAAATTTAGAACATTTCAACATAACTTACTTTGTTAAAAAAATATGCTTATGTTGTTGATTCAAGTTACCTTTAATTTTAAATTGGAAAAATTCCATTTCTTAAAATTATTATTATTAAGCCATCGTGATTGAAATTGTGATTCTTTCTACGGTATCGTTGCTGTTTTCTTTATTCTGGATTTCTTTAACATTTAATCCCAAATCATAGTTTTGGAGAGGTGTAATATCACAATAAATTACTTTTCTTATGACACAAAATATGCTTATAAAATCCATTCTTCATAAATTTTCTTTTCTACAAAACATTTTGTAATGCTGATAACATTATGCATAGTTCTAAAAGCTTAATTTTTGATAGAAACAGTCATAATAAACAAAGAAAAATGTTAATAATCAAATCATAATAAACAAACTAAACAAAACAAAATAAACAAAAAATCATAATAAACAAAAACATAATAAACACAATAATAAACAAAAAAAGTATAACAAACAAAATAAACGAAAAATATAATAAACAAACAAAATGTATCTGGTGGACAAGGCTAAATTAAACGCTTGACAATCAAACAGTTTGCATCAAAATTTTCTAAAAATAAATTTCACTTTTATCTTTCAATGGATTGATTGAAAAATTGTTATTTCTATTGTAGTTAATATTTGTAACTTTTATCCTATTCAAATTATTAATTCTGTAAAAAATTGGGATTACTGTAAAAAGAGACGCAAGGATTTTAGGCATTTTTATTGTTCTTGACATTCAAATAAATTAAAAAAAAAAAAAAATCAAAGAAGATTCACAATTATGTGTTCATATCCTATCATATTCCTAACTTAAACGAAGATCCTCACGATATCCAAAATTTTCAGTTTCTTTCAAAGTTATCAAAACTTATCGAATCTTTCTAAAATGAATAATTCGTACCATACGAATTAATGTGTGATTAGGTTTTTATTATTTCGTTATCATTAGATTACACATAATCTTTAAAATTGTAATTAGAAAACGAAATTAATAAACTAAACTTCTGTATATTAAACTTATTACTTCTATTGTAGTTAATATTTAAATTTTTTTACCCTATTCAAATTAGTACCTCTGTGGAAATTGGTGATTACTGTAAAAAACGTAGACGTAGGGATTTTTATTGTTCTTTACATTCAAATAAACCTTTAAAAAATATCAAAGAAGGTTCACAATTATGTGTTCATATCCTATCATACTGCTAATTTAAACGAAGGTCCTCATGAAATCCAAAATTTTTAGTTTCCTTCAAAGTTATCGATACATATCGAATCTCTCTATGAATAATTCGTACCGCAAGAATTAGTGTATGATTGTGATTTTATTATTTCAGTATTATACAACACATAAATCTGATTTATTATTTCAGTATTATACAATTTAAAAATCTAATGAGGAAACAAAATTAATAAACTAAACTTCGCTATTTAAATTCTGTGTATTTATTTTTAGAGGGGAAATATAATATAAACTTGCCTGCATAAAAATGTTATCAGAAACGAAATTACTTCATGTAATTTGACACATGGTTATTTATATACAATATTTTATATATTCACAGATGTGAATTGTTTATATGAGGCAGGTTCCTTCCCACACACAATTCCATTGGTATTTTATGTAAAATAATTGTTAGGTAGTAATAATAGTGACTTTTAGATTATTGTTCATATGATAATTATTCATTTTGATTTGAATTGTTCATACGAAACTGGTTTCTTCGTATTTACTGAATTACATTGATATTTTATATAAAAGAATTGTTAAGTAGTGATCAGAAAAACTTTTTGTTGAATGTTCAATGACAGTCGTTTTTCCAAAGAACAGGTTGCATTTGTTTTAAAAAAAATCAGCAACTAAAATAATTGGTTAAAATTTAGAAAAACACAAAATTTATTCCGTTGTGGAACAGAGAGTTAGTTGTAAAAATCTAAAAAAACTGATATCCTTTCACGAATTTTAATTTAATATGTGTGAACATACGTTGATAGACGAATACACGTGGGAGTATCCAATGTTCAATAAGTAAAGAAATGTGTGAAATTATTGGTCAGAATTCCATAAGAACAGAAATTCTGCACTCTTAGATTTCCCTTTATTTATTTGGCAATATTTTCCCCTTGCTGTTTTCACCAAATCGTGTCCTAAACAAACAAAATGGCCGCTGCGGTTACAAAATACTACGGATTCCTTTTCGCAGAAAATAGACTTGTCGAAACCGAACCCTAAAGTGCAGAATTCCCACAAGAAGTATCAAATTCAATTGATATTGGAATATAATAAAATTTAATAAATCTAGACCTTTATGAACATGTAATTGTTCAAATAATACAAGAATCACTACCGAATTCAGACAGAGAAGTCTGTTAAGTGATGGTTAAGTTAACTTTTATAAACATAAACTCATATTTAGACACTATTTTGAAGATATTGAAACAATAATCTGCTTATATTTTGGAAGCCAGGCGATTCAAAAGGAACTACGTGACACTTGATTTCATATGGGTTTATTTTTTTTTTTATAATCATTTTGTTTAGCAACACATAATTCACGCCAGTTTTAAAGCACGCATGAATAAAATCACGTGAAAATCAGCTTTTATTTTAAATAAAAGTTTTTAAAATGAAAGTTCTCGTGTTCAACGAGGAGGCCGTAACGTCTGGGCCTATACTAGACCTGTAACGGCTTCAAGAAGAGGGCCACTTTCAGATTCATGGGAATGATTTAATTTTTCATTACAAGCATTATCTAATATATAAAATTCTCGTGTCACAGTGTTTGTTGCCAAACTCCTCCGAAACGGCTTGACCGATTCTTATGAAAATTTTTGTGCATATTTGGTAGGTCTGCGAATCGGTCGTAATCTATTTTTTAAACGCCTAAGGGATAAGGGTGGCCCACCCCTAAATATTTTTAATTTTTTTTGGCAAAACAATGTAGGTGTTAACAGTGTTTTTTTTTTTTTTTTTAAATTTTTAGTCATGGCATTACAGCACGTGTGTTTAAACAAAAATTAAAGTCTTTAATCGGCTTCATTTTTTTTTACTTTTATTTAATTAAGTGATCTTATATAAATCAACACGTGTTGTGAATTCGCACCAACAACGGCCACTGCTTTACCTGTATATATTATACGCAGCATTTTTGTGGGAATAGATTTAATTTAAAAGAAATATTTACGTGTAAAATAAATATACGTGTTTTATCATTGTTAAAGGTAAGTCAAATAATAAGAGAACAAATACTGTTATATTTGAACGTGTAGCGCGTGTTAATGTCTTAAGTTAATGTTTTGTTAAGTTATATTCTTTGCTAGTGTAGCATTAAATTATATTTACATGTGTAGCGTGTGTTAATGTTTAGTTAAGCAAAATTGGCAACTTTATTATTGTTCTAAGAAAAATAAAGATGGCTGTTATTGTGTTTAAACTTACAGGTGTAATTGTGTTGTAATTTACTTTATTGTGGCGAATCTGGGATTCCCGAAAAATAAGTGTTATTTGCAATTCGAAAGCATGAGATTATCGAAAGCATAAACTTATAACGACAAGCTATTTGACGGCACTCTGTTACTCTTTTCAGGTGATTTAAGGCAAATACTTCCTGTCATTCCACGTTCAACGTACGCTGATGAGATCAACGCTTGCTTAAAATCATCGTCACTGTGGCGAAATGTTGAAAAATTACAACTAAAAGTAAACACGCGCGTTCAAATGCTTCAAGATCCATCCGCTGAAACATTCTCAAAACAACTATTTGATATTAGAGATGGAAAAATTTCTGTACATGAAAATACTGGATGCATAAACTTTCAACGTACAATCATTGACTCGCAAAATAATCTCATCGACCACATATTTCCAAATGTATGCACACAATTCAAAAATCTTGATTGGTTGGCAGAAAGAGCAATTTTGGCAGCAAAAAATGTGGACGTCAATGGTTTAAATTCAAGATACAACAGTTGTTGCCAGGGGACTTGGTGACATACAAATCTATCGATACAGTTTGCGATGCCAATGAAGCTTTTAAATTATCCAATTGAGTTATTGAATTCATTGGATTTGCCAGGTATGCCACCGCATCATTTACAATTAAAAGGCTGGTTCTCCGGTTATTTTGATTCGTAATTTGAACCCACCATGGCTGTGCAATGGAACACGATTAGTCATTAAAATTAAGGAAAAACGTTATCGAAGCCAGCCTTTTGAATGGCAAGTACCTGGGCGAAAATACATTGCTGCCACGAATCCCTATGATTCCCACAGATGTGCCAATTGAATTCAAACGTATTCAATTTCCAATTAGATTGGTATTCGCAATGACAATCAATAAGTCTCAAGGCCAAACGATGTCTGTTTGTGGCTTAGATTTGGGCACACCATGTTTTTCCCACGGACAACAATGCATGGCATATTCGCGTGTGGGTAAACCATCCAGTTTGTTTGTGTTGGCTAAAGACGGACTAACCAAAAATATCGTACACTCCATTGCACTTAGAGATTGATGTTGATTATTTTTTAATTGCCATAATTAGTAGTAGATATATAAATAACTATTTTTGATGCATATACAGCTATTATATAATGTAATTTAAAATATATTTATTAATTTAATAAAATATAAAATGAAATAAATAAATGGTTAGTGTATTATATAATGCTTATTTATAATGCTATATATATATATATATATATATATATAGTATATAAATATACAGAACTCTATTTGCAGAGAAATGAAAATTAATGATATCAGTTTGATTCACAAGTGCAGTTCACTCCAAGTTCTAGAATCTGTGAAGAATCTAATGTATCCGGTTTGCGGCAGACCATAATTATCCCACGGCGTGATACACGAAATCATAAGGTGCTCACTTTGTAAACAGGCGGAATCTCTTGCCTGTTCAGTCACTCCACAGAAAAAGAAAAACAACACTTCTTGTGAACTTGTCGCAGAACACTATTCCTCTCCCCCAAAAACCACCCTTTAAGAAAATCCGTCAAGAAAAGGGCAGGGGGGTTAGCTTTCTTCACTTCTGATTGGAATGAACACTTTCTTAGTCTATGGTCTATCACCCATCACGATGCAGCTAACTCATCACGTAGTCCATATTCCATCTATAATTGTTTCTACTTGTGAAGGTCGAACAGACAATCACTAATTTCATGAGGTCTCATTATCCATGACACTTATTATCTGCTGTGAGATTTGAGTGGCAGGTTGTTCTCATTAGTACAAAACACTAATTACATGTAATATAAATATCCATGATACTGCTTATCTGCTGTCAGATTTGAGTGATATGTTGTTATTATGCACTTGTTAAAGAATATATATCCCTTTCTCCTGGGAACAAGAAATGCTATATCTCTTCCCGTGGGAAAACGAAGTTACAAGATTAATCTGTTTTAAACAATAACTTATACTCTTGATTATTTGTTTTAGCTTCACTTTTTCGGAGATGCCACGGATCTCTAACTAGGACAGCATTATGTTCACGCATGATAAAAACATCCAGCAATATAACCAGTTCCTTGATACTTAAAAAATACGTAAATACTAATAAAATATCGATTTTAGTTTAAAAATACTCTTACAGCCACAGACTTGGAAACATTATAAAAAATCATAACTATTAACAACAGTGATATCCATTAGAATGAGACATAAGACATTGAAGACATAAAATCAATATGTTGTTTCTGCTAAATTATTAATTATTCAACTAGATTAAAATCTATTCAAATGAATTCAGAAAACTAAAAACCTGCACCTATAAATGGTAACCAATTGACGTTTTAAGAGCTGTACCAGATATAATCCAATAAAGCACCCATTTACCACGAACCATTGAAAAGAACAGCATGTATCTATTCTTTGCGTATTCCCTGACTTCATTATTTGTAGTGCGGGTGTCGATAAAGCTGGGAGTTCTCAAAACTGCATCTCAAGTCTCAATCAACCACAAACAATTACAATCCAGCTGCACAACCGACAATACTACAATCTGGCGCACAACGTGGGACTATTCGTACTTATACACTAGAATCTGGCGCCCAACGTGGTGTCCCCGTACTTGTACACTTCTGTAAGTAAAAATATGTAAACTAGCGATTTTATCTTAAATATTTCCTTACAATACAGACCTGGAAACATTAAAAGAAATTCATAACTATTAACAACAGTGATATCTACTACAATAAGACATTGAAGATACAAAATCACTATGTTGATTCTGCTAATTCATTAATTATTCTGCTAGATTAAAACCTATTCAAATGAATTCAGAAAATTAAAAACCTGCACCTACAAGCGGTAACCCAATTGACATTTTAGGAGTTGTACCAGATATAATCCAATAAAGAGCCCATTTACCACGACCATTGAAAAGAACAACTTGTATATACACATGATAAACACATCCACCAATATAGCCACTTCTTTGATACTTAAGAAAAATAAGTAAACATCTATAAACTGTAGTTTTTAGCTTAAAAACCACAACACAGATTTGGAAATAGAAAATCATAACTATTAGCGACAGTGATATCTATTACAATGAGACATTAAATCCTTATATCGATTGTGCTAAATTATTAATTATTCTGCTAAATTCTGCTAGAATAAAATCTATTACTAAATTAAAAACCTGCACCTACAAGCTGTAACCCAATTGGCGTTTTAAGAGCTGTACCAGATGTAATCCAATAAAGCACCCATTTACCACGAATCATAGAAAAGAACAGCTTGTTGTATCTATTCTTTAAGTATTCCCTGACATCATTATTTGTACCACGTCCCTTGGTATCAGAAAAGAGAATTTTAGAACAAACCCGGTGGCCCACCACGAATAATCGAGTTGAACTTTTAAGCAAATAACTTAAATAGTTTGTTATACAATTGGACAGTTACCGCTACAAACCCAGGCCAAACAAAGCATGGGAGCGCCGAACGCTGAATAATTGTTGTCACTAAACGAAAAGACAAAACTTTTCCGTTTCGCAAACTTTTTTTGTTTCTCTTTGTGTGGCAACCGTTAAGTTCACTTTGGAGGAGGGGTGGAGGGGGTGGGAAGGGGGTAGAAAAAAAAGGTTAAAAGCGAATTAACGAGGTAAAGGCTTTTCCAAGTAAAGAGCGGTTTTCGAAATTTAAGGGTAAAACAGCAGTAAAAATAATCTTTTGTGGTATCGATAGAATTAAAGGTTCGCTAAATTAAGTTTCCAAGGGAATTCCGGATTTTCCCGGATAAACGTATTTACTGCGTCGCGAGGTCTTGTTCCCGGACTTTTATTGCATTGCTTCTCCGGCATCTACTGGAAGGAGATTAATTCAAATGCCACCACGATTTCCACCAACAACTATTGATGGGGAAATGTTTAAAAGAGCTCGAAAAAAGCCACTCGACATCTAAGCTCGTTTAGCCGATCGAAAGTTGATGCTCTAAAATGTGTTTCCCAGGGCTTTGTCAAAATCTAATCGCGAATTCTCACGCACGATTTCAGTTAAATGTCCACCAGAGTGAATTTAATGTTGGGGGATAAATACTATTATTTTTTCCTTTTAGGGGATTTTTCCGTATAAAGCCATTCCTTTATTTTGTTTATCGATTTTTTGTTATCTTTTTTATCAAGATAAAAACTTTAATAACAGTATTGAGCTTTATTTAGACTAAAATAGAGCTCGAATGATGAAAATAAATTTATAATATTAACGTGTGATTGACTCTTATTTTATTTATTTATTTTTTTGATAATAAAATATTTTGAGAAAACAGACTATATAGAGGTAAAAATCTTAAGATTTTTATTATCTTGCAGTTATAAAAGAATGTATTAAAATTTTTTAGAAATCATTTCAGAAACAATTGCGATCGACACGAAAAGTTATAGCAGCTTCAGCGTTACTCGACAGGTAACAGAAATTATGTTAAACCGAGTAGGAAAATGGTTTCCTTTGTGAGAGAAACTGATTTAAATTTGTGTTCCACGTATGAAGAAAAAAAAAACAATGCAAACAGTGGCAAATAAGTTGGTTAAAAGGTACATCCAATTGCAATTTTTAAATTGCTCTAATTATGCATACATGAATCGGACCAGCGGCATATTCCTCTTGTAGCATTTTCCGATGGGAAAGAGATATAGTATTTCTGTTCCCAGGGAAAGGGATGTATATTCTTTAACAAGTGCATAATAACAACCTATCACTCAAATTTGACAGCAGATAAGCAGTATCGTGGATATTTATATTACATGCAATTAGTGTTTTGTACTAATGAGAATAACCTGCCACTCACTTCTGATAACAGATATTCAGTATGGATAATGAGATCTCATGAAATTAGAGATTGTATGTTCTATCTTCACAGGTCGAAACTTATAGATGGAATATGGACTACGCCATGAGTTGTTGCATCGCGATTGGTGATAGACCATGGGCTGAAAGTGTCGACTCCAATGAAAGTGATAGAAGCTGACCCCTCTTTCCTCTTGGTGAGCTTTCTTAAAGCGAAATTTTTGAGAAAAAGAAGAGTTAAAAGAGTTAAAAATATCAGAGGAAGAGTTAGAGTTAAAAAAAAACATCATGTTTTCAATCTCATGTCAAAGTGTTTAGTTGAGTGGTCCCTACCACTCATTGAGTGAACTTTCTAGCTTTCATGGGGGGGGGCGATATGGATTTTCTCGGTTACTGAAGCATTTTATTTGTTTTTATTTTTTAATTTGATTTGATTTTTTAAAATGTTGAAGTAGAAGGATTTACAAATATTGTTTAAAAATGCCTGTCATACTATATCAAATATGTAGAAAATGATGTTCAGTCACTTTCACTATTTCATATCACGTGGAATAAATTTTTAATGCTGTTAATGATTTTACAACCAAAGAAAGAAACTGCATGTATATTTCCAAAAGAGAAGAAATTTGTTTGTCCCTTACAAAAATTGAATAGATATCCAGTATTCTCAGCATCAGCGATCTCATTAATAATTTAATGAATTAAATATAACTTCATCTGACTTCATGCTTGTATGCATCAAAAGTATAAATAAAAGATGGATTTAACTACAGTAAGTTGTTTTTATAAATATTTATTCTGCCAAACTTAGTGAAAGTCCGGCATAAAACATTTGATAAGAAATTATTACTATTATATACTTTAAGTTGCGTTAACTCTGCTTTATAAGTTTTACAAAGTAAAGTGACTTTTATACTTTATAAATTAACGCAACTGCGGAACCTAATGGGTGGTTAGAAAATTTTACTACTAACAGAGATACAAAAGTGGGCGTTAAGTGTAAAAGGTTCGCTATTCCTGGTTTTGTTGAAATGGCAAAACTTTGTATAAATAAATTAAGTTTTAATATCTTCTTCCAAAAATTCAAACAGATGCATTAGAGATAAATATAAAGCACTTTGCATGATCTCAGTATTAAATATTAATTTGACAAATTTATTCAAGTGGAGACTAAATTAAGGATGGCAAATTTTCTGTTATTAACATTGATTTTAAATAAATATGGATCATAAACTATACAAAATATTATTCCCGAAGATTTATATTGTGAAGGTAATTAACTAAGGTTTCTTGAACTTTCGATATTTTAGTTTAATATTTTCTGAAGATGACATTTATGAATTTCAGCCATTTTTTACCTGCATTAACTTATTTATCTGGATAAAGCTTAGTTTAGTTTAGTTATATCTGTACTCGAACAACACTAAAGAAACTAAATTGATTGATTCATAATTGACCTAGTTAAATTCATAATTGAGTTGAATAAATCTTTCAAATTCAATAGCATTTATAGGATGATTCAAAACATGGATAGGCGTAGTTTATTATGTCATATCAGGTGTAGTTAATGCAATAGTTTATACTTATCTCACTATACAAAAATTATATTTTATAGATAGTGAACATTAATTCCTGAATCATAGACTAGTTGTAACTTATTTATCATTGTAACCGTGTTTTCCCCTACACGCTGGAAAAGAGTGCCTCCCTTTGGCGCTAAGGAGAAATGGTAAGTAGGCCTCGAGACTCTCACACGAGAGAAAGTATAGCGCAACCTGCTCTCTCGCTGAGAAACGTTTAGGTCTACAATTTCTCCCCTTGAGAGGAAATATATTTAGCTCAACTCTACGTATTAATTGGCCATCACCGAGAGGAAGTTTATTTCGCGCACAGTGCGCGTAGCCAGTATCGGATTTTCGGCTTAGAAGTGGAATCCTTCCACGAATCTATAATTACCTACTTTTAAATGTCTTAAATATTGTTTGTCTCTAATTGTATGGGTGCAGTGTTTGTGCGTGTGTAAATAAAGCTGTGAATTCTCTAACATGTGCCTCAATGTATCTTAATCAACCACACCCAATTACAATCTGTTTGTTCAAACTGCATACCAAATCATTTTATTTTTGTTAATGAAAGCGAAATTTTTTTAAAAGGATGAACCTTGAGATAAAAATGGCTATTTAAGTAAATTTATTTTAAAGCAAATAATTCAAGTAGCTACCAATATATTATTAAATAATAATTGTTTGTTAAAAATTAATAAAAAATTATTTAAAAAAAAGAAGCCTTCAAAATTTGATTGGTTGATATGGAAAATTTACGTATATGCAAATTTCAATATGCTCTTGAACTTTTTATTTACAGTTTTCAATAAAAGTTTTTTTTTATTTATTTATTTTTTGTTTTTATTTATTCATTGTTATTTTCGGAGTTTGTATTGCAAACTTAAAGACAAATATATGTTTGATTAATATTAAAAAACATACTATATACATATATACATACATACATATACAACCATACATATATACATACATACACATATACACATACACACACACACACACACACACACACACACACACACACACACACACACACACACACACACACACCACACACACTCATGTATGCATATAAGGATTGTTTCTTATAATTTTGTCCTACATGTATATAACACAAAAACTCTATAAATGTTACAAAACTCGAAAAGAGAATGAAGTAACTTTTCTGTAGCATAGTCAGTTTTGTAACCAAATATTTAAAAATAGCAATTTGCCATACGTACATTATCATGTATATCCTAGTCAGACCATAAAAAAAAAATAAAATGAATAAAAATAAAAATTTTGAAATGAATTCATTCAAGATCAGAAGAGCAGTGACGAAACATAAAATAAACATACACAAACATCAAAGGGTAATCGGCAAAAACGTATTTTATATATATTTTTTTTAATTAAATTACCTCACAAATATTATTAACCGTGTAATTTCTTATCGCTATGGGACTGGATCAAGTGAAAGACACATCTAACGATGTATTCCGATAACATGGATTAGACAAAATAAACTCCCAATTAGAAGCGACAAGATATAACATTGAAGAAGCATGTAATATATACACACAAGTTAACATAATTTAATAACTACTTATATTTATAAAATTCCATTAAACAACTATTTTTATACGAACTTTTAAAAATTATCTTTATACCGCATTACATCGTATTTTACTTTGATAAAATATAGTTGTACACAATATTTTTTACAGTTATTAGTTTCTTTTTGAAATTCCTAACCAAATAAATTTCTTATCAAGTCAAATAAATTGAATTTAGCATTAAAAATTCATCTATAGTATATTGCAAAATGTTACTTTTTTTTTTTAAATACTCAATGACTAAAAAAAAAATTTTTTTCAAGTCTTGAAGTATCAGATTTCAAGATATCTCTTAAACAAGTATTCTCTATTTATAAATTATTATTCACCAGAATTTAAGTATTTCAATAAAAAAAATTGGGAAATTTATGAGAAAGACTTTTTTTCTGACAAAATTCTTCTTCCTAATTGTATATTGAGTGCTTTAAATGCATCAATTACTTGTTTATTTGATGCCAGAATAAATAAATAAAGTTAAAAACGCAAGTTTATTATTCAAATCCCCTAAGATAGATCGCATACTTTTCCTTCCATGAGGCTTAGACGAATAATTTTTTTTTCGAAGGATTTAGTGGCAACACTTTTATTGTGCTAAAAATAACATAATTCATATAATATACGTCAAGTTCTACATTTAGGAGGAGAAACCGAAACCTTTCTATTCCCATTACGAATTTTGTATGCGAAAAATCAAAAAAAAAAAAAAAAATTAGGTCTATTCTTCCAGAACGCTCTGAAAAGTTTTGTTCTAAAAATTAAGAATGCCGCTTGGTGTTCTATTAGCGCATTAAATGTTTATGGAATTATCTTTCATATTTTCGATCTAATAACGCGTGGAATATTTGATCTCTTGAGATATTTAACGTCGGGTTTTAATCGCAAAACAGGAAAGTTTGCGACGCCTTCTAAGTCTCATGGCACTCCAATTGCTGGATAAAGAATTCCTGCAGCAAGCTGGGAAGGATAATCTACAAAACCTGATTACACGTTAGCTTTCCGACCGGGTTTGGTTCAAAAGCTAAAGTGAAGGGAGCGCTGCGATCGTCCCTGGAGACCGTTGCCATTTCTTTTCGCTTAAACTATCCTCTTTCCACTTAAAGAGGAAGCGTTCCCTAACTCGAGAATATTTGTCAACTGTGGGGGAAAAAGCTTCTTGCAGCGTTTCGGTGAACTTTAAATAATAAATATCAAACTAAATTTTGAAAAGGAACTGAATTTGGGCATATAGAGAGAGGGCTCGAGAGGTATTTAACAGATCTACGTGCATTTTGTTTGAAGTCAAAATGTGCTTATAGGTGTCACTGCAGTCGCTTGAAGGCAACGGCCATTAAAGGCATGAATTTTTCATTTGCAAACGACTCACTTACATTCCGAATCTGGCATCGGAAATGGGTTATTTGTTATGCGACGTCAACCTGTTAGACATTGAATAACGGGCGAGCGAATTTTTCTGTCAAAATGTTCGATAAAGAAACAACAAAAGAAAAAAGAAGACATATAGTACATATAAAAAAAAAAAAGATAGGAAGTTTTCAAAAATGTAAGAATTGACTTTTTTGCTAGTCAGGGCAGCGTATTAATATTTACTGCACTTCAAACACATAACGTCGTTTTGATGCATCCAAGTTTGTCTTTTGAAAAGTTCTTGGAAAATATCATAAGTGGTAGGACGGAATTCTTTGGAATACAGGAGGGTATATATTAACGCGATTCTTTTTCTGTAGCGTTCAAAAGCAAATTCCGTAATTCAGAAATCTAAAAGTGAACTGAGAGAGAGAAAGGAACGGTAGTACTGTAGCAGCATCATTTGCAGTATAAAAAGAAACCTAATCCAGCCTGCTATCATCTGATAAATCCAAAAGGAAAATTTTCTCTCTCTCTCACTCTTTTGCGAAAAGAGGGAAATCTTATGCGAATTCAGGCATTAATTTAAATGTGAAGTTTGGAAGGTAGGGAGAGGCAAAAGTTTGTTAGTTTTCTCAGCAACAAAGGATCGAAGAAATAAAAATATTTCTCATGCATATTGAATGGCTCCGAAAATAACACGTGCTTCTTCGACGAAAATTCTGTGCCTTTGAAGAAGTCAGTTCTTCTTGAAGACAACATCCGATTAAGACAATGAAGTTCCACTCTTCAGATATTCGAATATGGAATCTGATTAGAATATACAGAAAACATTCGTTTTTAGAGTGAAAAGTATATTTCATATGAATCAAATCTTGAGAAAATAATTTTAAAGCTCTCTGACTTTTGAAAAATATAGCGTTGCCTTATGCATATACATTTCTGATTTCGAATACTTGATTGAATTCGAAGAATGACATGGATATCACAGAAATACAAAGGCAAGAAATTTTGCATTTCTTTGCTTTTAATGTGCACCTTTCTTGATTTATTTTGCATGCGTAAACAGTTTTTATTTGTTTCGAGGATAAAGTTCACGGCATTAAAATATGCGGAATTTCTTTAATACTGTATCAGAATAAGTAATAACTAAAATAAAATGAATTTGCTATAGTTAAAGTTAACTAAATCGCTGTTGTAAAAACTATATATATATATATATATATATATATATATATATATATACTATTGTTTTTCTTTAAAGAGAAATATAACATTTTGGAAAATTTTATATTTATGTTTATTCTAAAAAGGAGATTCAACAAGTCATGTTTAAATTGAAATATACCAAGAAAAAAAAATGCAAATTAGAGTTAGACGTGCAATTTTATTAGGAAATCTTTTTTTTTAAGAGTAGTGTTAAATTATTTGAATTTTTAGTGCAAATTACATTCCAAGGATAAAAAAATATTGAAAGGACAATTATTCATACAACGAATCATGCAATTAGTCGTGCAATTTTATTAGGAAAACTTTTATTTAAGAATAATGTTTAATTATTTGTATGATTATATTGCAAAATATATTCTAAGGCGAAAAAATATTGAAAGGGCAATTATTCATGCAGTTTTATTAGGAAATCTTTTTTAAGAATAATGTTAAATAATTTGAATTATTTTATTACAAAATACATTCTGAGGTTAAAAAATATTGAAAAGACAATCAGTTATGCAATTTTGTTAGGTTCTGCGGCTAAAAAATATTGAAAGGAAACCCAAAAAAAGGGAAAAATTTCACCGAAATCACAAATCATCTATTAAAAATACATTATTATAATTTTTCCATTTCTGATAAGTCCAAAAATTAAATGTTATTTGGTGTTAAATTAATAATTAAACATAATTTATCAAATTCTTTTGCAAGTTACTATATAATTGTACGAAACATTCGAGAAACATTGTACATTGTAATCAGTTAGCAAATTGTATTAAAATTTGAGAGATAACTGTTCATATATATAAGGACCCATCAGAAGTTTCTCTGCAATATTAAATATATACTGTTATTTTTTGTATATAACAACAAATATGCCATTTTGAAAATTTTAATAATGATTATATGTGTAATTTCTTTTTCAACTTAAAATGATTGCAATTTTTTCTATTTATATCGTTTTTCTGTTGGTATGTACATGTAAACTAAATCTGTATAAAAACAAATAAATAATTTAGGTTATTTTTTATTCTTGTATATACACAGGCCAGTCACATTAATGTGACCGCCACCTACTTTCGACGTCAACTTGATATAACCAATCACAAAAGGCAGGTGGAAGCTCATTGCAGTGAAGTGTATATAAAGGATGTCCTAGGGCATCGAAAAGCATTTCAATCGTTGGCGTAATGCAGAAACGTAGTGATTTATCCGACGTCCAAAAGGGCATGATTATTGGCACCTATGGTAACTGCTGTTCATCGGCGACGAAGGCTGGAATTTGAAAGCCAGTACCGAGACTGTACGTCCACAGAGTGGCGACAGGTGGCTCTTTCCGATGAATCACGTTTTATGCTCCATCGGACAGATGGACGTGGCGTATACGGCGTGAAACGTCTGAAAGCAAACACCCTGCAACAATTACACTGAAGCATCCAAGCTGGGGAGGGTGTATTATGGTTTGGGGAATGTTTTCCTGGCATTCACCGGATGCACTCATCATTGTGGAAGGCACGATGGATCAGCACAAGTACGCATCTGTCCTTGCGGGCCATGTCACCTACATGCGGTATTTTTCTTCAGAATGATGGCATCTACCAGCAGGACAATGCGAGGTGTCATACAGCTCGCAGTGTATGTGCGTGGTTCGAAGAGCACCAGGATGAGTTTACCGTACTCCCCTGGCCAGCAAACTCACCGGATTTAAACCCAATCGAGAATCTGTGGGACCACTTCGATCGGGTTGTTCGCGCCATGGATCCTCAACCGCGTAATCTAGCGCAGCTGTCCACGGCACTGGAGTCGGCATGGCTCAACATCCCAGTGAACACCTTCAGAAACCTAATTGACTCTCTTCCTGCACGTCTCGCAGCGGTCCGCTCTGCGAAATGTGGTTATTCACAACTTTTGACAGGTGGTCACATTAATGTGACTGGACTTTATATTATGGCTTGAATCAGGAAAAAATAAAATACTCACAGAACCTTCTACAGGTTCTAAATATTATAAAACATAATTTATTAATCTGTCAAATGATTTTAAACATTAAGTAAAAAGCGAAACACAATTTTCAAGAATTCGGTCGAGTAGCCAATAATATTGCCATGGTAATGTAATAGAAATGTCATAAATGATTGCATAAACGAACATAAATGAATAAATTTAAATTTATTTTAATAGTTTATTCACGAAAACCTCACAGACTATAGAGTTTTAACGTAGAATATGTTGTAATTGATGGTCATATGGTAACAAGGCTGACAAAGCTGCGTGATTTCCAAATGTGCACATGGGATAAAATACACACCAAAATTTATTAATTTTTTTATTTGAATTTATTTTAATATTTTTAAAGAAATAGACTCACTATTGTCAATTAAACTACATGTAAACGATATATTACTTTGTTTGTTGATATTAGTTGCGCAAATTGCAGTATTTTTTTCACGTAAGTATTCATACATAATTGCAATTTCTTTGTAAAAAAATATTAATGTACTTTCATAGAGTCTAATATCCCAGATTCTATCATATTTATTTATAAGTCCAAGTATTTTTTCAATATGCATAATATTATTGTTAAACAACTTAATTTATTAATAAATTAAATTACTTTAAATTTAATCTTGTTTAAACTTTTATTTTGGTTGTCTTCAGCATTTTTTGTTAATTTTATTAAATACAAAATATTGGTACATTAGTATATTGGAACATATATGTACCTTTCAAATATGTATAGGTCTATATGTATAAACATATACATATTTGGAAAAAAATTTTACTTTTTAATTTAATATGTATTTTTGTGAGATACTTTACAAAAGAAAATTTAATATTTTTTTCTATATAGAAAATTTAAATATTTTTCTATATATATTCTTTAATATTTTTTTCTATACTACACTTTTTTTCAGCAAATGTATATTGTGTTTGTTTTTAATATATTCGTACAGAAAATAAAATAGTTCTATTTAACTAGAGATTCAGTAAAAATTATCTATTCAAGACGATTAATTGAATTAAAAAATAAATTTAAAAAATATTTGACAATAAGAAAAAACTTTAATTAAGATTAGAGGACCACTTTCAGGTTCATGAGAGCACTTTAATTTTTATTTACAAGCATTATATTATATATTACAGAATCTATTTACAGAGAAATGAAATTTAAAGATATGAATTAGATACACAAGTGCATTTCCCTTCAAGTTCGGAGTTTTTCAGAGTTCTCAGATCTACAACAAATCTAATCCATCCCGTCTACTACAGACCTTAATTATCACACGGCTCGATACACGAAACCACAAGGGGTTCACTTAGGAAACAGGCGGAATCTCTGACCTATTCAATCACTTTCAGTAAAAGGGAAGAACAACATCTCTTTTCGACTCGTTATAGAACACTCTTTTTTTCTTCGTCCAAAATCCCACTTTAAGAAAATTCGTTAAGAGGGGGTGGGGCAACTTCCCTCATTTCTCATTTGAGTAGACATTTTCTCAGCCCATGATCTATCCCCAATCACGACGCAACAACTCCTGGTTTAGTCCATATTCTATCTGTAAATATTTCGACCTGTGAAGGTCGCACAGACAGTCGATAATCAATTTTTTGGATAATGAGACCTTATGAAATTATCTGCTGTCGAACTTGAAGGACAGGTTGCTCCCATTAGTACAAAACACTAATTATAATAATATAAATATCCATGATATTGCTTATCTACTGCCAGATTTGAGTAATTTTTTTTTATTATGTACTTGTTATAGAATATACATTTCTTTTCCCTAGGGACAGAAATGCTATATCTCTTCACGTGGGAAAAATGCTACAGGTCTTAATACAATTGTAATTATAGTAAAAAAAAAAAAAAAAAAAATTAAGAATTCAACACATAAGCTATTAATTAATTTAAATAACAAATTTTAAGCATTTTTAATGAATGATTCAAAAAATTCTAAAAATAAAATAATTTAAATTTGTCAATAAAAATTAGACAAATTATTAATTTTTAATGCAAAATTTCTATACGAATTTAGTTTTTTATTATTATAATTTCAGAAAAAAATTATGTAAAATATATTTAAAACTTAACCCTCCTCCATTAAATTTTAATACGAATTAACTTTTTATATATATGTGTAGCTAAAAGTAACTACTTTTTATACAAGATGTTACTTTCTTTCAAAAAATAAATTTATTACCTCTCAAAAAAAAAAAAATTATTAAAATAAAAAAAAAAAAAACATCACTTTCAAAAACCAACTCCGTAAGTAGTTAACGAGAGTTATAGAGAATTACAAACTACTTAAAACTTAAACGTCTGCTTTTTTATACACCTCATCCATGGTTAAGTAAAAAACTCTTTAGTGAAGTCTCACAACCCTTCCGGCGAGGGAAAAAATCTCTAAAAATTCCCTACCCTAATGACCGAATCGTTGAGACTAATGAGGAGAGGTATAAAAAAAAAAAAAAAAAGTTTGGGGAGCAACTGAAAAAATTAAAACATAACATTCATATATACTGTAAGGTTAGACTTGGTGGGGGAAGATTAAAAAAATAAATAAAATATAATGTGGTGACTGACTTTTTGGTTGTTTTTTAAACCTAGAAATCAGTTGGATAGGGGGATGTAGTTTTTAACGAGGGTCTAGTATTTCTTCCCTACCCTCTCACTTTCCAATAACTGTGTCAAAGTCAATAACCGCTAACGGCAATCGTGGTTTATGAGGGAAAAAGGGAATTTTTTGTTTAATATTTTCCCTCTTCCGTCTTTTTTTTTATTTTGGACGTTGAAAAAAATAGTGATTTGATCGTTCAAGTCTCTTCTGTGCTGGCACCTCTTAAAAGATTGAATTTTGTTTTGGGGGATATGGTCAGGTTTTACTAAATTGGTATGTTTTAAGTAATCATTTTTATTTCGAAGGAAAAATAAATTGAATAATAAAAAGAAGTGAAAATATATAAAATTTGGATTTTATAGGGAATCAACAATGTGTGATCTATTTGAGATTTCAACATAAAATATATTTTATATATAATGTATTTTTTTATTATTGTATTCCACAGAAAAAAATTTAAAAAATTTTAACTATTTAGTTTTTCACGTAAAAGTAAGAAGAAAAATAAATGATGTTATAAGATATAATTAAAATATATATATATATATATTAATATAAGGCTAAAATTTTATTCAATATAATCTTCACACTGTTGTTGTTCTAATGCAGCTGGCAATACAGAGATAGTTAATCTTTATGCCATAAAGAAGGGCTGGACCGACGTTACACATTTAGCACTACTCAAGGGGTACATGTAGCTTGAAGATATGCTATGGACGCGAGTACCACTACCCCCACAGCGCTCTACAATTCTATTAGAACGGAACCTATGGTTTAACGTGGATTCCGAACCACTACAAACTTCCATGGCACCGCCGGGACACGAATCTGAAACCTGGGGTATCGAGCGCCAGAGTGCTAGCAACTCAGGCCCGTATAATCTTTAAACTTGTTATGAAGATTTTTATGAGCATGGTATGTTTTGCTATGAAATTGACTTACAAATAAGTAAATTATTATCTTTTTTTTTTTTTTTTTATCCTACTTGGTAGACAGCAACATCTAGAACAAATCCAAGAACCCGTGGGATCACATAGTAGGAGGAAAAGAGGGGAGGGCAGCTTCTGTTGTGATGAAGCACTCACAAATAGAAGTCGGACGTGACGCCATGACGCTGGGGAAAGAGGGCAATACCTTCCGGAATGATTTTTAGGGTGAATTAAGCAGCATTTGCGTTTGTTTGGTTGGTCGCCTAACGGTCATTTTGTTCACACTTTAGGCTAATTAGACCGGGACGTACAATTTAAAGTAGATTGATTCCTAACCAGTAACAAACATCCATGCCACAGCCAAGATTCGAACATGAAGGCCATTGTGGTACCAAAGGCCAGAGCGCTAGCCAATTGGCCAGCATTTGCGTATCGTATGGGAGAAAACCCCGAAAACTCCCACCAACAACTAAGGAGGCAAGATGCTGAATATCACTAATTGAGTCTACTCGTTTTTTGAAATAATGTCTACAGCAAAACCGTCATCGGATAGAACATTCGCACTAATGCTCACCAACACTGCGCGTTGCCACTGAGCCCAGAGTCGGGCTATGTTAAAATGTTTAATTATTTAATTCTTACATAAAAGCAAGAAGAAAATATTTATGTATATTGCTTAAATTTTATTCGATACAATCTTTAAATGTGTTATGGTGACGATGAGCAATGACGTGTTTTTGCTATTAAATTAGTAAATTATTATCTAAAATTAATATAGAATTTATATATTTTTAATGTTTTAATTACTTATGATATATGATTAAAAATACATTTATTTCTTTGTAATATCCCACTTAAACAATGATTCGCATCACACAGCCAAATCAGTACCAAATTGACGTGTTCAAAGAGCATTGTGATATTTTAAAAATTTGAAATATCAAAGACAAAAACACTTTTTATATTCATATATATATATATATACACTCAAGAGCCAAAACATTATGACCACCTGTCAATAACGAGTTGGCCCACCTTTGGCGAGCAACACAGCTTCAACCCGCCTTGGCATGGATGCCACAAGTCCTTGGTAGATGGCCGGAGACAGATTGTACCAGATGTTTAAAACGGTCACGCAAATCCGAGATATTGCGAATTGGTGGTCTTTTGAACTCTGAGCTTCCGTCGCAGGACATCCCAAATGTGTTCTATCGGATTGATCTTCCGGGGAGTTAGGCGGCCAGGACATTAACTGGAATTCAGCATCATGTTACTGGAACCACTCCAACACAATTTTAGTCTTGTGACAAGGGGCGTTGTCCTGTTGGAACATTTCATTTCCAGCTGGAAAAAAACAGAGGCCATGTAAGGGTGCAACTGGTCCGCAATGATGTTCAGATACCCTGTAGCATTCATGGTCTGCTCTACCACAACCACGGGTCCCAGAGACGTCCAAGAAAACGTCCCCCAAAGCACCCGCCACCACCAGCCCGTGTATGACCTACTGTACATTGAGGGAGCAACTGTTCGCCTGGAAGACGGCGTATCCTGACACAGCCATCGGCGTGATGAATGACAAACCGTGATTCATCTGACCAGGCAATTCTCTCCCACTGATCCATAGACCAGTCACGATGTTCCCGGGCCCAGCGCAGGCGCAGTTAGCGATGACGCTTGGTCAGCAAAGGCACACGAGTGGGACGTTTGCTGCGTAGCCCCATATCCAACAGTGTCCGCTGAACAGTGTGCTCCGATACTATTCTACTTGGCTCTGCATTGTATTGGGCTGTCAGCTGAGCCACTGCCTGGCTCCGGTTTTGCTTCACCAGGCGAGACAGTCTCCGACGACCTTTTTCTTTGATAACGTGTGGACGTCCAACACCTTGTCGTCTACTGCTGGTTTCACCGTCATTCATCCAAATTTGCATAAGTACTAACAACTGTAGATTGCGAACAACCCAAGAGTCGTGCAGTTTCGGAAATACTTGTTCCGAGCCTTCGAGCCATTACAATCTGCCCTCTATCAAAGTCGCTTAGATCCGCAGCCTTTCCATGAAAGAATGATTCTTCAGACTCTCCAGCAGCAGTTAAATACTACTTCCACCTGATCACGTGCCTTCCACGACATCCAGGCGAGTTCATTGCAAAATTAGGGGTGGTCATAATGTTTTGCATTGAGTAATATATATATATATATATATATAATATATATATATATATATATATATATATATATATATATATATACTGATGAGCATTAGGGCGGAGGTCCATTCAGCTGGCGGCTTTGTTGTAGACACTATTTCACACAAATGTAGGGCAGTTCCTCCTAAAAGTCCTCCCGGAATGCTCGGCTCATCTTCAGCATCACGAAGCCAGACTTCTACCTACGGGTGCTTCATTACAGCAGAAGCTGCCCCCTTTCCTTCTTCCTTGAAACCACACGGGTTTTTGAACTTGCTTTAGATGTCGCTGTCTACCAAGTGGGGAAAATATTTATTTATTATATTTTTAATAATTTAAATAGAAATTAAAAAAACAATTTTGGAACAATGATTTAGCTGCAAATTAATTAATTATATAATAAATTAATAATTATTTAATTGTATCAAAAATATTAGATATTTTTTTTTCTCATGTATCGGATTTCAAAACATTTTCATTTCTGTTCTGCATTAACGCATATTTATTTTTAGACCGAATTAAATTCATAAATAAAGATGTCTAGAATTTTTAATTAAGAAAAATCTCTACTGATATTATAATGATTCTCTTTCCTAATTTTATATTAAATTTCCTTTTTTTTTTTCAAACACGTAGTTATCGGATAAATCTTCATTATTTTAAAGCTCTTCACAAATTTAATTTAATGCCTGCTTTATATAATTAAGCGTTTTCTTTTTCAGAAAAGTTGCTTTGAATTATTAAATATTTAAATATGTCTTTAGATTGAATATTTAAATGAGATGATATAATCAAAAATATTTATCTTATCTCTAAATCTCTTTTTATATGATTGATGCATTGATTAAAATTGAAAAAAAGTAAAAAAATATGTGAAAAGAAATTCGCGTAAAGAAATTTGTTTGAAAAGAATTTCAGTAGTTTTGCTGTTTTTAAAATCTTCGATTAATGAAATGAAAATTTGTAATTAATTTCTAGCTTGCAGTTTGTTATTACTCAGCAAAATTATTTATTATTTCTAAAAAATTCTTGGAAATTTTTTTAATCTGCTTTTTTTCTTATTTAGACTTTCAGTTAAATAAAGCTATGTTACAAATAATTTTTTATATTGCAATTCGTGTAAGCGATTTTCACGTGACTATAGAGTTATGTGTGATATGATTTATAATTTACTCAGGGATTCATGAAAAAAAAAAAATTTATTAAAAAAAGAAAATTTTTTACATTTCATTTGAAATTTAAATAAAAAATTGATATAAATTATATCTTTTTTCGCAATAGATTTTGAACTTGGATAATATTTCATAAATTTGAAATATCAAATAGCCGAAACCTGCCGCACCGAAAGCCAGTCGGCCGTCATGTTCATTTTATAATATAGACTTGCCAATAAGTTACTCAATAGTATCTATTGAATGCAATTACATTGCAAATAAATTTTAAATTATCCATCTAATCCATCCGTCTTAATTTTAATTTTTTAAATTTAGTCAGTTACAAATAAATTAAATATATTAAACCCTAATTTTTTATACCCTAAATTATAACGACTGTAATTAAGGTTATCATAAAGTTTCACTTTTGTAACATAGCGTATCTGAATGCCATGTTATAGTATTATAATTTCTAACATATGAACCATTATAAACTGAAGAAATAAAAATTACTGAAACAATCTTTTGAAGTAGGATCCTATAAACTTGATCAGAAAGGCCATTTTAATACAGAGAATAATAATATTAATAATAATAATGATAGCAACATAAAAATGAAATACTATTAATTAATATGTAATAATTATTACCACCGTAATTAAGGTTATTATAACGCTCTATTTTAGGACAGCGTATCTGAATGTTACGTTATTGCAATCTGTAACATACGAACCATTGTAAACTGAAGAAATAAATTATATGATCCTATAAAATTTGCTCAAAGGCCACTTTTCATGCATACGCTTATTACGGAGAATAATAATAATAACGATTACAATCAAAAATATAAAAATTGGTTACTAATAATTAAAATGCATCAGTTAGAAATAAATTCCATTATTTTTAATCCCTACATTATTACAACCGTAAGTAAGGTTATTATAACGCTACGCTATTTTAAGCACAGCATTTAGCATCTGAATGCTACGTTATTGCAATCTGTAACATATGAACCGTTATAAACTGAAGAAATACAAATTATTGAAGCTATCCTTTTGAAGTATGATCATATAAACTTCCTCAAAAGGCAACCTTTCATGTATAAACAGAGAATAATAATAATATAATTATTACAATCAAAAACATAAAAATTGGTTACTAATAATTAAAATGCATCAGTTAGAAATAAATTCCATTATTTTTAATCCCTACATTATTACAACCGTAAGTAAAAGGTTATTATAACGCTACGCTATTTTAAGCACAGCATTTAGCATCTGAATGCTACGTTAAATCTGTAACATATGAACCGTTATAAACTGAAGAAATACAAATTTTTGAAGCAATCCTTTTGAAGTATGATCATAAACTTCAAACCTTTCATGTATATGCTTATTACAGGGAATAATAATAATGAATATAATAATAACAATTATTATAATCAAAAACGTAAAAATTAGACACTATTAATTAATATATATCAATTAGAAATTATATTATTTTTAATCCTTATATTATTACGACTGGGATTGAGGTTATTATAACTCTATCCTATTTTAGCATAGCTTATTTGAATGGTTGTTGCAATCTATAACATATGAACCATTATAAACTGAAGAAATAAATATTATTGAAGCAAGCCTTTGTAGTATGACCGTATAACCTTGATCAGAAAAGCCAACCTTTCATTTACATCCTTACTACAGAAAAAATAATAACAATAATAAATGTTTTTAAAAATTATTTTTCTATCATTAACGTATTATAATCATCTTAAAACATTTATACAACAATGCATTAACCTTTGAAACTAATTAATTATTTTTTTCTTCAAACATTTGTTGAAAGATAATAACAAAATACTTTTGATTCCTCTTAAATTAGCGCTAATTATCTTTAGAGAATAATTAATAGTTAATTATGCCGTTTCTTGGGAACAATTAGTTATTGAGAAATAAGAATATATATTTTTTTATTAGAAACTTTTATTTTAATCTCTTTATTTACAAAATTGGAAATCATTAGCAAATTAGAGATCGAAAAGTAGAAAATTTTAATGTTGCAATTAAAACAACGGGAAAGGATTAACAAAAGTTCTATTAATAAATATTTTTTATTCGTATTGTTGATAAAATGCATCAGAAATGATAAAAAATATGTCCTGCGTAAATTTAAATAAACCCCAAGAGAATATTATTAGAATTATTGCTAAATTGTAAATAATTCCAGAAACTTTTATTTCGTTAAATAAAATAATCTTCTACAATGGTTTATAGTAAAAATAAACATATTTCTATAATTGATACATAAAAAACATTATAAAAATAGCTTTGCATATTTTTATTATCATATATTTATTTTCAGAAAAGGTTAATTCAATTTGATAGTATTATTTTGTTTTAAACTCGTATTTATTTGAAATATATTTGGATATTGAAATAAAATGCGTTTTATAGATAAATCACCTAATTGAAAGCTCCACGTAAATGTTGCATCTAATATTGTTTATATGGCAACGCATGTAAATTACAGAAAGTGTGGTCAATATTGAAAAAATATATAATTATAAGTGCAATTCTTTTTAAGCTGTATTGACAATTGGTTTTGGGGGTCAATAGTGAAAAAATTGTGAAGGAATCTTATATTTTTTAATAAAATAAAAACTGTAATTTTTTTATAGTGTATTAACAATAAAACGAATATCTCAATATAATGGTTTACGCCTCAATTTAGTTTGAGATATAAATCAATATGGTTGTTTGCATCTCAATTTCGTTTGAAATATATCTTAATATAATGATTTACATCTCAATTTCTTTTTGAGATATAAATCAATGACATTTATAGATTCCATAAATCAAAATTGCATTTTAATTTTTTTTTGTTTGAGATTTTTCTCAACATAATGGTTTGCATCTGATTTCGTTTGAGATATAGATCAATACGGTTGTTTACATCTCAATTTTGTTTGAAATCTGTCTTAATATAGTGGTTTATATCTCAATTTCGTCGTTTCAGATATAAATCAATACAATTGCCTACATTTTAATTTTGTTTGAAATTTATCTCAACATAATGATTTGCATCTCAATTTCGTTTGAAATATAGATCAATACGATTGTTTACATCTCAATTTTGTTTGAAATCTGTCTTAATATAATGGTTTATATCTCAATTTGGTGGGAGATATAATCAATAGAATGGTTTACATCTCAATTTTGTTTGAAATATAACTTAATATAATGGTTTATATCCCAATTTCATTTGAGATATAAATCCATAAATGATTTACACCTCAATTTCGTTTGAGATATAAATCAATAAATGATTTACACCTCAATTTCGTTTGAGGAATAAATCAATAAACGGTTCTCAAGGTAAGCGCCATGGGGCCACAAAATAACAGGTTGCAACGGAAAAGGAAGAAAATTTAAAGAAAAAAAAAAATTTTTCATTATATCATCAACATAATCACACTCAAATTATATCTTTCCATTTGATTTTCTTTTTTTTTTTTTATATAAAATACATTTGATTTTATCTTGAAAAAGAGTCTGTCTTCATTTCAATGACTACTCCTAAGCTGGACAAGATCGAGAAAATAAAATGGGTGAAGCATTATTACCTAGCCAAATTCACCTGGCTAAACTGTTTAGCCATTCTTAAAGTTTGGCATTGTAAAGCTGAAGGATCACTCTTTTCTTATCATCAAGAAGTTTTTTTTTTTTTGGGAGGGGGGCAAAATATGCTTTTAAGTTTTTAAGCATTTTGTCTTAGTTTCTGAGATTAAATTTTATTGGTTATAGCTGGAATGTTATCTAACAGCTCAAGTACAATTCTTTCATATTCCTCCATAGAATCTGCAAACCCCTTCGTGGCTGCAAAAACATATAATAATAAAATAGAGTCGTCCCCTATTCTAAAGGAACAGAAAGTTGCGACAAACAACTCCCGTCCTTTTTCGTACTAGAGTTGGCACGTACTAGAGATAGCGAGAAATAATAAAATTTTTCTTCTTAAATCATTCATTTATTTATTTATTTAACTATGTGCTTATTAAAGATAAATAGATACAAGAAATGTTTTTTTTTGTTTATAATTCTGATCATTTTTGTATGAAATATAATAAAGTATAACAAAAAGTTAATATAAATGAATATTTTATCTTTAAATCATTTTAGGAGGATATACACAAAAATTTTATTAATAGGTTATAAAAGCTAAATATTTAGAAAATATAAATTACATTTATTTACAACTAAAAAAATGAACTCTTTTCTTTTTGAATTTTTTTTTTATTTCCAATGACAGATAATGAACAGTTACAGCAAAAAAAGAAAAACGAGAAAAAAAAAAAACATACAACAACAACAAATACAACAAAAACATGCTGAAACAGAGTTCATTAATCTAACAATAATGCCAAGTTGCAGATTTTTAGCCACTAAAAAGTGTTACCAGGTGCACTACGGGGAGGTAGATCTTCTGCGCACGCTTCTTTTGAAAATAGACATTTGTTTTCAATTTGCGCCAACAAAAGATTGTTGTCAAACGCCAAGCTATCATTGCATATGCTAAATTACAAAACCCTGAAATCCATGCCTAAAACTCTTTCTAAAATGAGTGCAATATTCCATAGTACAATTTCCTGTTTATTCTCTGTAACACAAGTAAATAAAGTGACCATACAAATTAATGACAGAGTGGCCAGCCAATAAATCACACCTGATGCGGGACAATGGCAACTGTAAAGTCACATGAAGTGTATGATCATGTCAGGATGATGTTTTTGCCCCAAATTAACAACCGCTCTATTTTATTGCTACTTTACGCTAGCAATAGGCCTCACTGCATCGTATGGGCATGCCAGCAAAGGAGCTGACAGCAATGATTGCTGCAAAGTCAAGAAAGATGAAAAGATGACGTTCTCCAGACCCATTTGTTCATCCCAGCGGTAATAGGCTGCCAAAAGTTCATAGTGAGCCATCTGCCAGCATCTAGTTGAAAAGATGCAGATATTTCTGAGTACTTGGTAGGCCAGCAATGAAAATGAAGAAGCGTTGGTTAGAGATGAAAACTTTGTCTCCTTGGTTTCGTTTCCGTTTTTCTCGAACTACTTCGAACTGATAATAAGCAAAATTCCGGAGAGAGTCCTTGAAGGAGTAGATTTCTGCATAGCTCTTCAATCGTATTGAAATTTAGCTTTGGCTCCCACCAAAACTGTAAAGCAAACTAGGACTTACAGTGAGGAAGATAAATAATTGACAATAGCGGCTTATCTCAACACGAGACTTTTAATTATCGAAATGGAGATTACAACAACTTATATAGGTTCTGCGTATCCCTTCCATCTTGCAGACTTTACTTCGCGCTTCCACCAAACTGTAGAAAATTGGGGCGTACAGTGAGGAAGATAAATATTGACAATAGTGGCTTATCTCAACACGAGACTTTAATTATTGAAATGGAGATCACAATAACTTACTAT